>BPLS01001555.1:0-13806 GCA_019656275.1 Rhododendron kiyosumense
ATCTATCAATGAATACACTTTTACCATCTTTCAATGCAGCGGCTGCATTTGTAAGGCACTGTGCTTTTGTCCCAGCTTTACCATTACCAATTGTGTCCTGTACGGTAATGTAAAGAAAGTTTAAAGTGCTGTTTTTCCCTCTTTGGTTCATATAGCGAGTGTACTATTATAAAAGAGCTGCGGTTGCGATCGAAGCCAACAATAAATGGATCACTTCTCGGAGAGGGCAAAATAACTCCTAATGTCCACCTGCACCTTAAGCTACTTACCTGAGTCATTTTCAAAATCTCAGCCACATTCATAAATTAGAGTCATGAGCCATACACATATTGCCCACAAACTTCTATGTAGTCAACAAGCTTCTACAAGTACAAATTGTTACCAAATTAAGAGAGACTCTAAACCTTACTCAAATTTCAGAAAGCTATTTTTCACCTCTTAAGTTTATAACTATGCTGTTGATGAAGCTTTCACTCAAATATACGCTTATATTGGACGTTTGGAGCGCTTTACCTCGCATGAAGCATTCGCTCAAATTTGAGTAAAAACATGGGTAAAACAAACATCTATTGCAAAGGATGATGGGGAGGTCTACTAACCCAACCCATTACACAACCATAAATAAACACAACTATATCACATCGTTTCATTGGTGTATGGGTTTAAGCAAAATAATTACAAAGCGTTTATTCACCAACAATAGAATGCAACAACATATGCGTGTTGTATAACAAAACTTCTGTGATGCTCCCAAGTGGTATGGGAGCATCATACTCCCAATGAATTACAGCCATTGGATTGAAAATAGATAAATCACAGTCCTTAGATCAAAATCAAAAACTAAAAATAGGGTGATTTTGTTAAAAACAAGGCGGTTTTGACCTAAAAAACAGAGGATTACTTACCACGGAACAGGCAACACTTACCATTCACTAAGGTAACACTTACCATTCACTAAGGCAAAACTTACCACACAAGTTTTGTAAGTTTTGCCTTAGTGAATGGTAAGTGTTGCCTGTAATTCATTGGGAGTATGATGCTCTCATACCACTTGGGAGCATCATAGCATTTTCCGTTGTATAAATGGTTGCGCAATGTGTTCTGTCAATAGACTTTTACGGAGTGGAGTTCAGCATTTCATCCAACACCAGATGACCCATCTTAAAAATGTGTGTGTGTGTGTGTGTGAGAGAGAGAGAGAGAGAGAGAACCTGGCAGATACGGACCCAGGGTCGGGTCGAGACCCGCATGACGTGGTCGCAGGAGGTGGACTTGCCACTGCCGGGCGCACCCACCAGAATCACCACCACTGCATTCTTCTTCTCTTCTTCACCTATTTCAACAAAATAGCAACATTCCCATTACATACATACATATTCTCGGATACATATACATAAATACATATATGCTGTGTAATCCATCCAAAGGGGGGAAGAACCCAGCGACTGAAAATCCTAGAGAAGATGAAATGAGCGAGTGAGCGTACCCTTGGAGGACTTGCCATCGACGTCCATTGATTTCAATTTCGTAGCTTTTAGGGATATGTTGCTTCAACGAACTGATTACTGAACTGGGTTTGGCAATTGCATTTTAGGGTTCTTGGATCTTCAAATTCAGGGTTCTTTGCTAGTGTTGAAACGGTTCGAGGCAGGGAAAGTGTTTGGTTACGCTCCTGAAGCCATCCGCGGAATTACCGATTGTCCAAACCACCCCCGAGGCTTCTAAACATAAGCCGATTGCTCCTCACCTTAAGGAAATTACAAAATACCTCATGTTGCGTTACAGAGTACTCCATTGTTGTGGTGTAACCTGCGATAGAAAATTCGACGAAATCTATTTGATATTATCAAATTCTAATCATAACGAACCACAATGGTTTTTTGTAATATATGGAAATGCTATTTTCGCATCTGTACAGTCTCTCACAAACTACAAAAGAACAATGTTGTCTATTGTAGTTAGAATTTGATGATGTCAGATGAATTCAGTTGAATTTTCTCACGCCTATATCACAAAATGTGGGTAATTCGTTATTCAACAGGGATTAATTATTATTTTCTTTAACATGAGAGGGCAATCTATAATTTGAAAAAACCTCAGGGTGATTTTGGTAATTTTCCATTGATATAAACATTTCCAATTAATAGGAATAGTAAGCTTGATTAATTTGGTTGGTTTACCCCAAGGATACTTTCCAATTCCCCTTTTGCTCGGATTTTTTTTTTTTTGATAAACAAAAGGATGAGAGGGGGCAACCAGCGTTTTTCAAGAAACCCTTTGAATGATTGTTGTGCCAGCACTATAGCAATGAAAATGTTATGGTACATGAGAAAGGATACATAGAAACGTTCAAGAAATAAAATGAATGGTTCGGATTCACATCATCTGAATCAGGGCTAATCCTGAGATTCGCGGAGTCTAAGATGAAATTGAGATGGAAAAAAGAAATTCTCATACGAAAGGAAAAAAAAAGGCCCCTAGAACTTAAACCATATACCTATTGGATAACAATACTAAGTTTTTCCACTCGGTTAACTAGCTCTTTTGTTATATAAGTGTTATATTGAATATATATTACATACCTTGCTATACTTATTTGGGATCCTAATTTTGAGCCAAAATTCGGGGGCTTAAGTCATGGTCTTGTTCGACTTAGCTCAAAGCCGGCTCTGATCTGAACCATCCATTCTCTTTCCTGAACACTTGTATGTACTCTTTTCATGTATCCTATCAAGTCCCGTTATTGGCAGTTTCTCGCATACACGCAATCAAACAAGAAATAAATGTTATTTAGCAATTAGCTTTAGAGCCAACAAGAGAGGTTCTCCATATCAGCTGGTGTTATGTAATGAGCTAGAGTTTAAACATCCAATATAGATACTCCTATTTACCATGCAAGTGAGGACATCGTCCGATAGTGGCCGTATCACTGAGACAGAAATGCATCCCGATACGATTCAGAACCCTACCTTGCAGTCTCATTAGAAGGGGCCACTAACTCCCTGAAGAACAACTGCTTGCCCTTCTCCATCACCTCTGGTTAGGTGCTAATGTTTGGAATTTCCAAGTAGATTACGGAAGAGGCTAATGTTTCCTCTCTAATATATGAATATCCTCGAGTTTTTTTTTTTTTTTTTCAGGCTATGCAACTTTTAAGTCAAAAAGATGTAAGCTGAACCAAAATTTTCAAAAAAGGGAAGATAGCTTGCTCCTAAACCTAAAATTTTCAAAAATTACAAGCCCCTGCAAGCTGTGACAAACATGGCAATGGTCATCACACATGTCGTAGTCACAGGCCAAGAGGCATGGGCGGAACTATATAGAGGGTAGTGGCACGGCCACCCCTGTTTTGTAAATAGTGCGCACAAATTATGCACTTATCGGTATCCAAACAACTTGATTTCTCACACAAATGTTAAAAAAAAATAGTAATCTAAGAAATTAATGGTTAGGATCATAAACAAAACTCTCAATTATAACTTTCATTTGAAGACCACATGAAAATTGAATCAAGGCTTTATTTGTTTATAACAAAAGACAAAGATCATTATTGTACTGCTCACTTTACACTTGTTAATAGCGCTACCCTTGAATCAAAATTCTGGTTCTGCCATTGCCAAGAGATATCATGATGACTTGATTTTTACTACTCCGCTATGCAACGTTAACAATTGCTCATAATACATTTTCACATTTTTTCCACGGTGAATACCATTTGAACATTTCAAAATTTAAACTCCTCCCCAACTACTGCAGTCTGCAGCATTCTACCTTATGCTCATCTGCCTCAGATCAAATGACATATCTCCTCATTAAACACCAAATCAAAACACAAGTTGGAAAATGCGCTAATCATATGGATTCAACTCCATACTGTGTCTAATCAATTAGACCAAATACCAGTACAAAAGTGATAATACAATGTAGGTGAACGAAATCGATTCAAAGCTTATACAATAAGAATTTCCTGCAACCAGCAAAGCTTACGAACAAAGTCGTAGCCAGAGGTCATTTAGGTGAATTTTTTTTTTTTTTGCCAAAAGGTTAGAAATTTCATTGATTCCGGAGAGAGTACATCGAAGGGCGCATCTTTACTTGGACAAAAGAGAGAATTAATAACCAAATAGGCGAAAAGGCTCCAAAGAGGAAAGACCTACACCTCAAACTCCATCAGAGAGCAGTAGTGCAACACCACGCCAACCACTCTATCTCACATAACCAAAGTCACACTCATCGAAAAAGCACGCTAAAACGAAGCCCATAGAAGGTGAGAAAGACTCCCAAAGGGGAGAGACAACCAAAACATCATAAAATCAAACAAGAAAGAACACCTAAAAGCCTACCCTTGGTGAAACCAAAACGCCACCACCGTCATACCACAACAATCGCCGTCCACAGCCACCACCACCAGTTGCCGTAGATCAGACCACCACTGTAACGGCCCTGGTTTTCGGTAAATAAAAATTTCGCTAAATATTTGAATTTTATTTTTAACTACTTGGATTTGTTTTTAAAATTCCTTTTTAACTTTAATAATCCGTCATAATTAGATTTGAGATTTATAAAATTTTATCTTTTCACATCGGACGATTTAGTCCTCTTCTAAAGACAAGTATGCTTGTAGAAGCATTTGTATATTTTTCTAGTGTGGTAAAATAAATTCTTAAATTTCATTTCTTGGCTAGAAATCCTACTTGGCAAGTAGAATTGGTCTCCAACCGAATAGTTAGAAAACCCTAATTACTGTTTCAATCTAGTTGCATTTTTCTAACCATAGATGGACCTTTTTGACCATCTTTGGGCCATATGAACCCCTCCCAACCCTAGTTAAACTTGGTGGACCTTATGAACCTTCTTAGAAACCTAGTTAAACCATTTGAACCCATGAATATATCCATTGGGTAATAGAAACTAAGAAAACTATTTATCCATTGGATAATAGTGTGACTTGGCTACCCATCATTGTACTTTAGACTTGTCATGTCATGAATAGTATGACATGATTGCTTGTCCATTGGGTAATAGGAAGTAGGGAAATTATTACCCATTAGTTCATAAGGTGATTAGAAGTATACTTATCCCAATCCATATGCCAGTGTACTTTCCCTAACTTATAGGACAATAGACTCTCCCAAATCTATGTGTTGTCTTATCTAGAATAAGCTTGACATCACCATCATCTTTACCCTTTGGTTAATAAATGCTAGGGAGAATTTTACCCCTTGGGTGATAGAAGTTAGTCTTGCCAATAAAAGCCTAGATTAGACAAGACAAGTCTTATAGGAATCTTGGACCATAGAAAACCCTTATTTTGCTTCCAAAAGAAGTAAGCCTAGTCATTTCAAACCCTAATTATTACCAATATTCCTTTGTCCATTGGACAATAGAGTTAGGGAAAATATTATCCATTGGATAATAGAATCCCATGACTAGTCATATCCAACCCACCAATATTCCTTTGTCCATTGGATAATAATTGTTAGGGTAAATATTATCCATTGGATAATGGATATTAGGCATGCCATGGATGTATATACTTGACAAGACTAGGCATACCAAAGGTAGTAATCATTTTATTCCCATATCTAGCCATAAATATACCCAATATTCCTTTACCCATTGGACAACAAATGTTAGGAGAGATACTATCCATTGGATAATAGTCATTTCTTGCCAATGTATGCTTGACAAGACAAATCATAATCATTTATATTCTTTACCCATTGGTCCATAAATGCTAGGGAAATTTTTGACCATTGGTTAATAATTATTAGGTTACCAATGAAGCCTTGATTTGACTAGACAAAGGTATGGGCCAAAGTTACTTTACTAGATTCTTTAAGTACATATGTATGCTTATATATAGGTATATATGCCTCATAGCCTATTATAAGCATGTCTATATATGGTTATATGTACATACATGCTTTCTAGGAAAATTTTACTCATGTTCTTGTCACTTGACAACCTATAGCCTTATTCCCTTCCATAGACCTAAAGTGGACTATGTTGTACCTTAGTGCACTTGTATATATACTCATAGACATATATATGTACTAGAGAGAGAGGGAGAGAGAGAATCCGAGAGAGAGAGAGAGAGAGGAGAGGCCGAGAGGGGAGAGAGGGAGAGTGTGAGTGTGTGCATATTTTGGACACTTACACAAGTTAACCTATTAACTACTCTCACACCCAAGCCAAGTACAACTTTCCAACCCATTTTAGTCTTCCAAAGTACAATGATTTTGTGTTTCCTTGCAAGCAACCCCTCCATAGGATTTGACAAGTTAAAAACCCTTCATAATGAGCTAGGTTATGGCTTAAAGAAGAAATGACAAGTGATGGAAGGTTATGATTTTGGTTAAAGGCTTGAAATGACTACACAATGGAGCAAATCAATGAGAGGTAGAGAGAGAGAGAGAGAGAGAGAGGGGTGGCCGGCCATAGAGGAGGGAGGAGGAGCTCAAGTTTTGGCTATAAATAGCACCCTATATCTTCCATTCAACTCACACCTTCACTCCTTTGCTCTCACTTCTCTCTAGAAACCATTTCCATTTCCAGACAGCCTACTGCCCTTCACAAATCTTCATTTTTCTCCTGCTTAAAGTAGTTTTTAGAACCAACTCCCTTCAGGAAAGTTGTAGAGCACTTCGAGACCTTCAATTTAGACCCAAGAACCACCCCAATTGGTGAAGAAATGACAAAGATATTGGCATCCGAAGTTCAGTAAAAATCTCGGATTTCCATTTCCAGACAGCTTACTGTCTCTTCCTTTATCACCATTTTTCTCCTACCTAAAGTAGTTTCTAGGATCAACTTCCTTCACAAAAGTTGTAGAGCACTTCTAGAGCTTCAATTTCGACCCAAGAACGATTATATTCGGCCAAATATTGACCGAGTTACTGCCATCCAAAGTTTGATCCAGATTTGCGAGTTTCACCGCTCATAGAAATTTTCCAACTAGCTTATTCGGCCCCGACCAGTTTTGGATCAAGGTAGATTAATCTCTACTCATTCTCCCTAGTATAACTTTAGTTATTTTGTTTATGATAAGGCAAGTTTAAGTATTAGAATTAATTAGCAAGCTCGTTTTACGGAAATCTTGAAATGAAATTTCGATCATGTAGATTATCCTTACTCTCTAAACACTAAGTATAAGTAGAATATCCTTAACTATTTTCTTAAAGTAGATAAGGTTATCTTTTGCTTAAAATGTTAGAATGCATGTGTTTCTCTTAAAATAATGAAAAGGATGGGGAGTATGTTGAACTCATAAACTTTATTTTCTGGAAAAGCATATGTTGTTTTGAACTTCCCAAAAAGAAAGAAAGAACGAGTTTCGAAGGATAGAAATTTTAACGTTGGAATGTAAGTATTCGTATTTTGAACTTTACGATAGTTATGAGCATGTATACATGAATTACTTGCATTACTTGTGATTGTTGATAAAGCATAAGTGATTTTTCACTCCAAAGGCGTCCGAACATGTGGCGTTATGCTTTAAAGTTGTGACTTGAGCATGATAAATAATATAGAGTTGGATGATCTTGCTAGTTTAGTTTCAAGATTTCAATAAATGATTATGTATACGTGAAAAGTCCTACCGCAGAAGTCTATGCATGAAAATGAGACACCGAAATCAAGAAACTTAGAAACATGCCACCTATGGTGTGGTTAACAAGAAAAATATGTTCCAAAGAAGGAAATATTTTTGAAACTACATAATGACCAGTTTTGGTGGCATTATGTGAGATGTGTATGTGTGTGTGTGCGCCAATGGGAACCCGGGACGGCGGAACCATTGTGAGGATACTCGGAAACCCGGAATGGCGGAACCGAGGTTGGGTGTGTTAAATAAATTTTGGAAATGTTGATTTCGAAAAAGTAAAATGAAAATGATGACACAGTTTACGATGGGTCGCGTAGGAGAAACTCGGAAAGCCATGGACACCAATGTTAGTTTGAATAGTGAATGTGGATGTGTCACTGATTAACTGTTTTGTCAAAAATGCATAATCGTTGTTATTATGATCTAATGTTCATAAGTTATGGGTTAGTGGTTTAGATTATTCTATTGAGCTCCTATAGCTTATGGTATTACCTTTGGTGACCCTAATATATTATATTGGTGGCAACGCCGGTATAATGTGTCAGACCTTGTAGATGGACAGGGTGAGCTGTACACCT
This sequence comes from Rhododendron kiyosumense, assembly GCA_019656275.1. NCBI lineage: Eukaryota > Viridiplantae > Streptophyta > Magnoliopsida > Ericales > Ericaceae > Rhododendron > Rhododendron kiyosumense. Next base: position 8,185 of record BPLS01001555.1, read on the forward strand.
TGGAAGTTTTTGGAGCCGAAGAGCTGGCAAGGATGGAAACGCAGGCGGAGCTGTAGTTAGGAACCTTAGTTTTCCTCCCTTGTATAAATATGGGGATTTTGATGTAATAATGAGCCAGACTCTGTTGAGATTTTCAATAAAAATGTTTATTTAACGTACCCAAAATTCGAGGCGTTACAATCACTGCCACCAACCGCAAATCTGACCCCCTTGCCACCACATATGATTGGGTTTTAAACTGGTTAATTTTGTCTTTTGTCTTGGGTACAACTCTCTTGTGATTTTCAAATTGAACAAAACCATATATAGAGACATTATTTTCATGATAGAAACTGTTCATGTTTCAAATCCCTTTTTTACACAAACAATTATACGGGTAGTAGTGAGTGTTTAATCGAATTTCACATATGGGGTGGCACGTGCCCCCATTTATCAAAAGAGTTTTGCCTCTAGGAAGGGGTGAGATTTGGACCCGCGCAACTAGGGATGGTGCTGTAAACTCGCAACACGCGGCATTCAAGCCATCCATTCGGCAACCCGACGGTCTAAATCTCATTTCTACCATATAGCATTTGAGTTGTTCATTGCCTAGATAAAATTTGGACCATGAGATTGACGAATGGTCGGTTCGGATGCTGCGGGTGCACAAATCCCCGGGTTCATGCTTAGTGCCACAAAATTACTACCACATGAGCTGGCCGCCATTTGCAATGTTTATTGAAATTCGTGGAGGCTAAAGAATTTGCCCCTACATATAGCTCTCAAACTCCATAACAATCATGTAAACTTGAGCCATTTCTAATCGAACAATAAGGACAAATCCCTCCATTCCAAATCTATAGCTATCAAAACGGACTTGTCAAATATGGAGAAACCACTAGAACAAATATCTAATATAGCAGCAGTATTCCTCCATTTCAAATATTGAAATATATAGCTAAAAATCACTTGAACAAATATATAATTTAGCAGCATCTCAGTAGCTTCTCTAATGGAAAAAATGTAATGACCAGACTGGACTAATTAACCATGGATCCTCTTTTAGCAAATACACTCGACTTTAAAGGTATACCTAAAAAAGAACCATGTAGCTTTTGGTGGCTGTTAATATAGTAAGTGAGGCTCTTGCTTTCAACCAATGTGGGACTAAGCTAACACTCACTTCTACCATCACTTGAATATTACAATTTTCCCCCTCACGGATCCAATGTCTTCGTTGTATGGTCCCAACAACCTCTCCTAGTGTCCGTGGTGACCGAACGCCGCATCCTACCCACTACTTGGATGAGGGCGGGGTCTGATACTATATTTTCAAAGTCTTCAATCCAATGGGGGACCAAGAAATCTTCCAAAGTCTTGCTCATTGGGGACAACAAAGTCCAAGTGCAGTACATCAGCAACATGATATATATAGCAGTGGAGTAGTGGTTTCCCATCAATTAGTTTGATACGGTTCCAAGAAAGCAATAAGGAATAAAAGTCTACCACTAACTATAACTGGAAAGCAAAAGGGAGACCCAAGACGACTTCCAAAGTCTTGGTCTTTGTGGAGAATGAGATAATGTATTGGACTTCAGAGAAACTAATCTCACATCAAAGTAAATATTATTGACCTTAAGAGGAATTAGTTTTCAACACAACTGAAACTAATCTCACATCAAAGTAAATATCATTGACCTTAAGAGGAATTAGTTTTCAACACAACTGCACATGTAAATATTTGGAATTTCCCATTATTATTAATATAGGAAAGTATGATTAATTGCAAGAAGCAAGAGCAAATTAAATTGGGAGCGGGTGTGAGGGAGGGAGAGGATATAGAAGAATCTAAGCTAATAGCCTCTAAAGGACCGTTAATTTACATAATCATATCATATATGTAGCTGAACTTCACTTGAGCAAGTTTGAGTTGATCTTATTGTAGTATCCTATCGTTGCTTCATATTCTAGTGTAGCATTTTTTTTCCCTAAGAGATGATACTAAGGACCACCGTCAAGACCACCTGATGAAGTTGAAAACTCATTTGCAAAACCCAGTAATAGGGAATGGTACTTGCATGGGATGATGATTAGTTGAGGTGCACGTAAGCTGATCTAGACACCTGATTATAAAAAGAAAAGGACCTGCATTCTTTGTCTTGAAAGTTAAGCTCAATAGAATAACTCAACAAGGAAGAACAACAGAAGAAGAGGAAAGCTCCACATCAACGTGCAAAAAAGTCTAAATCGTAATTTGGGAATGTAGACATAATATCTAATTTATTCTTGCCTACATTTTTATACGGTTCATGAGATAATTAGTCAAATCCACAACCAAACAGTAGAGCTGAAAGGCCACTCTATTAGGAATAATACTCCGTTCATCCTAATTTGTTAGTCCCTATTGTAAGTTCGTGCTATTTTTGAATTGTTTATATTTATCAATTTATAAAATTTCTTATGATTTTAAAAATTTTAATTTAGAACTAATTGTGATCTATCAAATAAGATCTGTTTTGCACAGAAAAAGTTTTCTCCATTAACACATATAAGTGATTTTTTTATCTGGCTAGAATATAATGAGAGACAAACAAATTGGGACGGAGGAAGTATAGAAAAGCCATGCACCTTCCCCATTTCAGCATTTCATTTACCATTTTCAATTTGCTTCACAACTGAAATCAACAAAATGAGACTTGAATTCATTACCTGGTTTTTCGCAATCACCACACTTGCAATCTTCTGCTTTATCACCATTCCAGTACACTGCCATTGCTTGGAGAATCAAAAATCTTTGCTACTTCAATTGAAGAACGGCCTCCAATTCAATCCAAATTCCTCTGTCAAGTTGGTGAATTGGGCTCGAACCAACGATTGTTGTCAATGGAATGGTGTGACATGTGACCATTTCGGCCGTGTTATAGGTCTCGACCTGAACACGGAATCAATCTCCGGAGCTTTAAACCACTCAAGTAGTCTTTTCGGACTCAAGTTTCTAGAGAAGCTGAACTTGGCTTACAACAGCTTCAGCTCCACACAAATTCCATCTAATTTCGAAATCCTTTCCAATCTTAGGTACTTGAATTTGTCACACACTGATTTTGTTGGGCAGATTCCAAATTCACTGGCAAACCTAAGTCACCTTGTTTACTTGGATTTTTCGTCAAACAATTTCACAGGTCCCATACCTTCGTTTCAGAGATCCAAGAATCTCACTTACATAGACATCTCTCAGAATGCTCTAACAGGTCCAGTACCTTCCATTTTCTTTGAAGGCCTTTCAAGTCTTGTATTTATTGATCTTGAGTATAATTCATTCAACGAGAGTATTCCTTCTTCGCTGTTTTCCTGTCCCTCTATGCAGACCATTTGGATTAACAATAACCAATTCTCTGGGTATCTTCCAAATGGTTCCTTGTCTTCTTTGGTTTCGCTACATTTGAGTAGTAACAAACTACAAGGGCCTATTCTTTCTTACTTGTTTTCTATTCAAAGTCTCAGAGACCTCTCACTTTCTTTCAACAACTTCAGTGGCACCATACAACTAGAAAGTATCCAGAGGCTTCAAAATCTTTCGTGGCTTGAGCTTTCACACAATAGCTTGTCAGTCGATGCAACTATCAGTGACTCTAGCTTATCCTCCTTTCACCAACTCAGAAGGTTAGGATTGGCTTCTTGCAACCTGCAAAAGTTCCCTCCTCTAATGAACCAATTGTTGTTGCATGATTTAGACCTTTCTGATAACCAAATTTCTGGGTTCATACCAAATTGGATTTGGAATATTGGTAGTGGAGGTGGAGGTATGGGTATTCTGAATCTTTCTTGTAATCTCTTAGTGGGTTTGCAACCGGAATACCTTATTCCTAGTAGACTTCGTGTCCTTGACCTTCATTCCAATCAGCTTCGCGGTGAAATCCCGTTATCATTTGCATCCTATGTCGACTACTCAAGGAATAATTTTAGCTTTTTTCTCTCTGCTGAAATTGGCAACCGCATCACCAGAGCTAGTTTCTTCTCTCTTTCACATAACAAGCTTTCTGGACCCATCCCCCCATCAATATGCAATGGGAGCTACCTTGAGGTTCTTGATTTGTCCAACAACAAATTCAGTGGCACTATACCCCAATGTTTGATAGATACATGTACGGCGACCCTTGGCATACTGAATGTGCGAAACAACAATCTTACTGGTAACATAACGGGGACATTCCCTGAAGATTGCACTTTGAGGACCCTTGATTTGAGTGAAAATCTCTTAGAAGGGCCGGTTCCAAAATCCTTGGCAAATTGTGCAAATGCGGAGGTTTTAAATCTTGGTAACAACAACATAAATGGCAACTTCCCTTGCTTCTTGGCAAACTTAACCAACTTGCGCGTCTTGGTTTTACGGTCCAATAAGTTCCATGGAGATATTCACTGTAGAGGAATCCATACTAGTATCTGGCCAAAGCTTCAAATCAATTGTCTAGCTTTCAACAACTTCAATGGTACTCTGCCACCAAAAATCTTTTCACAGAGGAAGGCAATGATCGATGGGGGTAGTGCACAAGCAGATCTCAATCACTTGCGCTTTGAGACAACTACTGGTACCTACTATGAGGATACGGTGACAATTATCAACAAAGGTCTACAGATGGAGCTGGTGAAGATCTTAACTATATTCACTGCCCTCGATTTCTCAAACAACAGGTTCAAGGGAAAAATACCAGATACAGTTGGGGATATGAAATCCCTATATGTGCTCAACCTATCACACAATGCCCTCACTAGTTCCATCCCATCATCAATTGGAAACTTGTCAAGGCTTGAATCACTAGACCTCTCGTGGAACAAGCTCGATGGAAGCATCCCGATGACACTTGCAAGTCTGACATTTCTTTCGTTCCTGAACTTAGCATACAATCAACTCGTTGGAAAGATCCCAAGCGTCACCCAGCTCCAATCATTTCCAGGAACTTCGTACAAAGGAAACAAAGGATTATGGGGACCTCCTTTGAACGCTTGTTGCAAGGAAGCAGAACTGGCACCACCAACATTGGATGGTACGCAATCATATACTGAAGTGGATGATGAGATTAATTGGGTCTACATAATTGCTACATTGGGGTATACTGTGGGGTTTGGAGTTATTGTTGGGCCACTTTTATGTTCGAAAAGATGGAGACAATGCTACTACAAACCTGTCGATAAAGTTATTGTGACGATTCTCCATCATCGAGAGTAGCGATGAAGAAAGTATGTACGTTTTTCTAACAAGCTTCGGAGACGCTAGCACCACTGAAGGGTAAGTTTAATTTGTTTTTTTACTTTTTTTTCATATAAGTAAAATCAGGTAAGGGTTTGTGTCCATTGGGTGGCGAGATAGGCTGGGGTAGCTTCCCACCGGATGTTTACTATGCCGTCGAATGTGCATCATAGATTTCGTATTGTATACAATATTGTTGTTTGGCTTCGGGCCTATTTTAGTTCACAAGTTATTTCTACGATTTTAGAATTTGATTTAATTGTTGTTAATTTCTATGCTAAATTTGTAACTTTGGTATTCTAAATTCTTGCCTTGGCTAGTTTATCTCTTTTCAGGCAATCATGTGAAGGAGACAAGATTTAGCATTGGGCACTAAGTTGGCTATCCTTGTTTTATGT
>BPLS01001656.1:0-11256 GCA_019656275.1 Rhododendron kiyosumense
CAAAGCTCGCGACCTTCCATCGACCTCGGGGAGTTTTCAACCGTTTAATCATCATTGGGGTAATAAAAGATAAAAAGAAAAGGCCGAAAACGTGTTGATCCGGATGGTCCAGAATAGGGTGTCTACAGGAGCCCCCCTTAGACGGCACTTGGAGCACCGTTCGACCGGGTACAAGTAACGTCAAAGGTTTTCTAGACACCCTCTCGAGGATATCGAAAACAGAACGCACTTGGTCGACAAGAACACAAATCATGAAGAACCTGATTGGGTGAATTCAGCCAGGCAGTTATTTGAGACAGATTGCTGCTTTGTAGAAGGCAGAATAGGTGGTTGGATCGCCGTTGAAATTGAGATTGGGCGGACGGATCGCCGTTGAAATTGAAATTTGGGCGGACGGATCGCCGTTGAAATTGAGATTGGGCGGACGGATCGCCGTTGATCGGAATTGGACGGATAGATCGTCGCTGAGATTGGAATTGGACGGATAGATCGTCGTTGATTGATTTGGACGGATAGATCGTCGCTGAGATTGGAATTGGACGGATAGATCGTCGTTGATTGATTTGGACGGAATTCTGCTTGGGGATGAGCCCACCAGGGGTACAAATAAGCATTTGGACCACTTGGGCCCTATTCGAGGAGGAAAAATTTGACCCACGGCATTTGGGCCCACGGCCCAATAAAAGGTGGCGTACGGTGAGCTTAACCTGGCGTACGCCAGGAATCTTTCTTGGCCCGGTCCAGATCCAAGCCCAGACCCGGCCCAGCTCGTCCCCATGCTGTATAACTTCCAGAATACGAATGGGAAACCGCCATTCTTCGGTTTTGAAGTCCAAAAACTCAAAAACTTGCACTCTCAACTCCATAAACTCCTTCAAAATCTCAATCCTTCCCCCAATACTCTTCACCTGCGATCATCTATGGCGGAAACAGGCGGAGGCGGCGGCAATGGCGGCAGTGGTGGCGACCGAGAGAGAGAGAGACGGGCAAGGGGCAAAATCGAGATGTTAGGGCCTCAAATCGACGATCAGTCGACGGATAGGGCCTCGTCGAGTACCGGTGTAGCAGACAGGGGTGGCGGAGACGGCGATGGTGGCCAAGTGAATATTATCCGGCTGGTCGAAAGGTACAGTCCGGCTGTCGATTTGGATAGCCCGGGCAGTGAGGAAATTCAAGCGCGCCGGCGCTTTGCTCTGGTCATTTGTCTGCTCGCGGCCTACTTGCTTGTTCCGGCCGGCGGGCGGGTTAGTCCCTTGCTCGTGAGCGTAGCTGCTCAGATGGGGGCACGCAGAAACGTGATCCCTTTGGTCCTGGCGGAGACGCTCTTGGGTTTGGATTTGGTGAGCACAGGCCAGTCGGCTGTGTTCAGCGGGAGCCCGCTCTTGCTCTAGGTAAACTCACTCAGCTCACCTTTTCTGGTTTTTCGCACATTCTCATTTTACCTCGACACTCGGCTTAGGCTGCTTCCTAGCTTCTTACTTGTCTTTTCGCTCGGGCTATATCTGGCCTCTTACTTGTTTTGTCACTCATGCAGCTGTGGCTATCGGACAAGCTGAATTTACTGCATCCACCGGCGGCGGGCTGGAATCTGTTTCCGAAACGGGTTCATCAGAGAGAGATGCGGTATCCTGACTTGGACATGGAGGGCTGGTATGAGTTCATGCAGGAGATGTAGCCCGATGAAATTGCTTGGAGATGTCTTTGGCTAGACCTTCCAGACATGGCCATCCATTCCGACGGCTTTGACAGGATGGTCATCGCGGGGTTGACCAGCTTCACATTCTATATCCCCGGGCGGATTCTTCGCCAACTGGGCGCTTCGCAGGAAAATACCCAAATCAGCGTCGGGGGCTTCCGTCTCCCCAATTTCAACGCGCAGATGCTGGGCGGTTATCAGAGGCGCTGGGGCCTGAGGATTCTCCAGGCGGAGATGCCAGATTTCGATCCTCGACTAAAGAATCGCTATAAACTGTGGCTGAGAGCAGATGTGCATGCAAGAGCAAATATTGGTTGACTCCAAACCACTTTGCTGTATTTAGAATAAACTGTGAGCCGTTAGGCTTCTCAAGCATTTTGTTTTGTTTTTCATGCTTCATTTCTTTTAAGGCTTTTATGCTCAGCTTGTGTATTAGACGTAGTAATTTTGCAAAATAAAGTTGAAAGATGAAGGGTTTTCCCCTTTTGAACTTTGAACTGTCTCAGCCCTGATAAAGAAACCCAAAATGTCAGACCATGGATCAGCTTGATAGGATATGACCGGGTCCCATTGAGAGACTGCCTACGTATCCCTTGGCAGGGAATCAGGTCAGAACGTAGTTCAAGCAAAGGTTCGCTCGTGTATTTTACCTCTCCTTTTACGCTCTAACTTTTGCCTAGAACCGCCTTAACAGGTTTTCGGTCTAGCGAGCTCTTGATTTTGCCTATTTATTTTTGCCTAGACCGCCCCCTTGGGTTTTCGGTCTAGCAGGCTGCTCTAACTTTTGCTTGGAATCGCCCACCCTTGTGGTTTTCGATCCAACGAGCATCTCTCAGGGATAGTAACGCTTGAGCTGATCCAGGTTGACCAAGGTACTGAACTCGTTGCCGTCGAGATCGATGAGTCTAGCAGCACCCCCGGATAGGATGGCCTTGATGATGTATGGCCCAGAGCGCTTCGGCCTGAATTTCCCACGGGGATCGAACACCGGAGCCCGGATCTCCTTTGTAACCATGTCGCCTTCGACCAAACCTCTCGACTTGACTTTCTTGTTGAACGCACGGGCGATTCGACGCTGATACCCTTGAACATGATACAGTGCCCGGAGCCTTCTCTCGTCAAACAACATCAACTCGACGAATTTGCCACTCAGCCACTCGGCCTCTTCGAGACCACTTTCAGCCATGATCCTCAGAGACGGGATTTCGAGCTCAACAGGGAGAACTGCCTCCATTCCATAAACCAAGGAAAACGGAGTCGCGCCCGTGGAAGTGCGGATCGAAGTACGGTACCCCCAGAGGGCCAATGGTAACAACTCGTGCCAATCCCTTGCGGACTCAGCAGTCTTCTTGATGATCATTTCGACATTCTTATTCGCTGCTTCGACTGCCCCGTTCATTTGAGGACGATAGGTCGTGGAGTGATGGATCTTGATCTTGAATTCTTCGAAGAGCTCCAGGACCCTACCTTTGAAGTGACTCCCATTATCTGAAACGAAAGCCTGGGGGACACCGTACCAGTAGATGATGTTCTTTCGAATAAACTGCGCGACTTGAACGGTTGTCAGGGTCTTGTAGGATTCTGCCTCAACCCACTTGGTAAAGTAGTCGATGACTACCAATATGAACTTGTGGCCGTTCGAAGTAGAGGGCCTGATCATCCTGATGACGTCGATTCCCCATACTGAGAAAGGCCAAGGCGAAGTCATGCCGTATAGCTCGGATGGCGGAACATGCTGCAAGTTCGCATGAATCTGACACTTGTAACAGCGCCGTACGTAGTCAATACACTGCGATTCCATTGTGGACCAATAATAACCCTGCCTGAGGATTTTCCTCGCGAGCATGACGCCGCTCATGTGAGGACCGCAGACTCCTTCGTGAATCTCCTCCATTATCCTTGTCGCTTCGGCGCCATTCACACACAGCTTGTGCATGCCGCAGTGAGACCTTCGATACAACTTCCCTCCGCAGATGATGTACTGAGCGGCTAAACGTTGCAAAGCGATTCGATCCTTCTTAGTAGCCCCAACGGGAAATTCCCCGCGCTCCACAAAGTTCCAGATGTCGTGGTACCAGGGTAGGCCATCATCGACATCATCGATGGCATTGACATATTCATAAGCGGGCAGGTCCCTCTGTTCAATCACAATTGGTCGCAACTTGACCCCTATCGGAAGTTCGATCATTGAAACCAAAGTCGCCAAGGCGTCGGCGAACAGGTTCCTCAAGTGGGGGACATGGGTGAAAGTCACCCTATTGAAGCGAGGAATCAGTTCCTCCAAGTCTTGATGATAAGGCTTCAGCTTTTCCTCACGGACCTTCCACTCTCCGTTAGCTTGGGAAACCACCAAGTTTGAGTCTCCGATAACTTCGAGCTTCTCGACTCCCAGTGCAATTGCTGCTTCCATTCCGACGATGCAGGCCTCGTACTCAGCTTGATTGTTAGTGACATCGAAATTCAGCTTGAAAGCAAGCGGAATATGAGCACCAGCGGGCGTGATCAGCAACACCCCAATTCCAAATCCCTTCTGGTTGGCAGCCCCATCGAAATAAAGCATCCATACTTCCTCGATCACAGTTAACACATCCTCGTCCGGGAAAGTGAAATCCACATCTTCGGGCCCTTCCACCGGATGATCAGCCAGAAATTCTGCCACAGCACGGCCCTTCACTGACTTCTTTGTAACATATTGAAGATCGAATTCAGCTAACAGAAGCAACCAACGTGCTAGCTTATGGGTGAGCGCTGGCTTCTCGAACAGATACTTGATAGGATCCATCCGAGAAATCAACTTCACCGAATAGGCTAGCATGTAGTGTCTAAGTCTTTTGGTGACCCAGACTAGTGCCCAACACGTCTTCTCCAGAGAGGTATACCGCTCCTCGCTTTTGGGACATCTTCTTGCTCAGATAGTAGATGGCCCTTTCGGCTCTGTTTTCCCCTTCCTGCGCTAGCAAACAACCCATAGCTGTCGGAGTTACAGACAAATACAGAATTAATGGTCGACCCGGAGTCGGCGGCATCAGCACTGGCGGATTCTGCAAGTATGCCTTGGTTGACTCGAAAGCGGCTTGACACCTTTCTGTCCATTCGAACGGGACGTCCCTTTTGAGTAAACGAAATAGCGGCTCACAAGTTAGGGTCAGTTTAGCGATGAACCTGCTGATAAACTGTACCTTTCCCAGAAAACTTCGGACTCCCTTTTCAGTCTGCGGAGGCTCCATTTCGAGAATTGCTTTGATCTTGGACGGATCCACTTCGATTCCTCTCCTGGTGATCAAAAACCCCAGCATCTTGCCTGCTGTGACCCCAAACGTACACTTCTGCGGGTTTAGACGCACATTGTACTTGCGAAGCCTCTCGAGAAATTGCCTTAGTGCGGGAATGTAGTCGTCCTCCTCCTTGGCCTTCACAATCATGTCATCGACGTATACCTCAACTGTCTTGTGGATGAAGTCATGAAGTAAGGTCGTCTGAGCCCTTTGAAAAGTGGGACCGGCGTTCTTCAAACCAAACGGCATCTTGACGTAGCAGTAAGTTCCCCATTCAGTGATGAACGTTGTCTTCTCTTGGTCCTCCGGAGCCATGAAAATCTGATTGTACCCTGCGAAACCGTCGACGAACGAAAGCAAAGCATGCCCCGCCGTGTTATCCACAAGCACATCAATGTGAGGCAAGGGAAAACTGTCTTTGGGGCTTGCTTTGTTCAAGTCCCTGAAGTCGACACAGACCCGAATCCTTCCGTCCTTCTTAGGCACGGGTACGATGTTAGCAATCCATTGGGGATATTCAGCCACCCTCAGAAATCCTGCGTCGATTTGCTTGGTGACTTCCTCCTTGATCTTCTGAACCCAATCTGGTCTCATTCTGCGAAGCTTCTGTTTGACGGGAACAACCCCTGGTAGCAGAGGAATTCTGTGCTGGACAATTTCGGGGTCGATACCGGGCATGTCTGCGTGAGACCAGGCAAAAACCTCGGCATAATCCTTGAGAGCTTCAATTGTGGCTGCGTGGTTTGACGGGGACAAGGTGGAACCAATTTGCATCATGCGGGGATCATCCTCATCTTTCAGATTTATTAAAATTACTTCGTCTTTTAGAGGCTGAGCATGCCTTTCGTCTTCCCTTTCGATGAGGGAACGCAACTCGGCCGGGATGTTCCCGTCAAAGTCGATTCCTTCATCGTCGGGGTCGACACAGTTTATATAGAAGTCACCAAAGTAGTTGGAAGCAGGATCATGCATTTCATAAAACCCAGAGGGGTTGCCAAGTACAGTCGACTCGAACTCAAAGTAAAAGCTATGACGTGGAGGGCCGAGAGGCACAAACTCCGACTCTGAGCTAGACTTAGACTCGACAGACTCCGTGTCAGATTCAGGTACATCGTCAATGCATGTTAGACGGGGAGTAAAAATGCAGTTATTAAGACTATCCTTTGCTTCGACGATGAGGGAGGTTGGATCGTTGAGAAGATCTGGAGAGTCGGGCCCAAGCATCAGCACTTCAGCCTCGTCTCCCTTGCCAACCAAACCCACTTGGGAGAACAGCACCTCCAAACCCCCTTGATCAAAAGCAACCAACCAGTCAGCCCTTCCCTTGATTGCGACCAACTGCCTTTTGAATTCCTTCGCAGCTAGCTCCTCTTTTGCTATTTTCTCTTCGTCATCGGACCAAGTGTCGGCGGCGAAGATCTCAAAGCCCGGTAGCCAAGTCCTGGTCACTTGATCCCAAAACGGTTCAGCCTGCCCCAGATAAGCGATGCCTCCTCCTTCACGGACGAAATAGCTGTCGGGGCTACCATAAAGGGTCCGAGGTTTTCCCGTGTCTTTCCCTAGTTTGGCCTTTTTGGTAGGGGGAGTGTATCCCAGGCCAAAGCGGCCTTCGGTAAAGGGAAAGATAGGGAACTCAGCGATCCCTTGTTGGTTGATCCCGAGCCCTAAGCCAGGCATGAACGACATCTTCCTCATGATTTCGAGGGCAGTAGAGCTGATGATGAAGTCGTCATCCATGACAATAGCTAGGACTGAGCCGGAGGTGTCAAAAGCGAATCCCCCAAAGTCCGAGTCTTCTTCTCCGTGCATGATTCCTAGAACAGGGGTCCCATCATCCTTGAGCGGGCGGATCCCAGAGTCTCCGCAGATGGTTAAGGTTCCGGTCGGAAGCCCCAGCATGACCTTCTGATGGAGGGTCGACGGCACAGCCATGATGTCCGCTCTATGCAGCCACGGCCTTCCCAAAAGTAAGTTGAAAGTGGCAGGGATGTCAACCACATGGAACTCTACGTCCATTTCAAAGCCCTCGGCATCCAGTTTCAGCATGAGAGTCCCCTCGACTACACGGCGCGTGTTGTCGTAAGCCTTGACTGCTAGATTGAAAGGCGAAAGATCAGCCTTGGTGAGCCCCAAACGGTAAGCAACCCTCATTGGACAGACGTTGATCGCGGACCCATTGTCGATCAGCACAGTTGGCACCCAATGTCCCTTGCACTTGATAGTGATGTGCAGCGGGTGGTTGTGAGCAGTTCCGTCAACAGGTAGGTCCTTCTCGGTGAAAGTGACGGAGTGCTTGGAGAGCAACGGTAAAACTAGGGCAACCATGGCCTCGGGGGTAATGTCAGTTGGCACAGTAAGACGGGCTAGTGCTGAAGACAGCCTCTCTCGATGCTCCTTTGATGACGATATCAGACCCCAGACAGATACGGCGGTAGGGATCCTTTCTAGCTGTTTCAGAATGGCGTCCTCCTCAGGTACCCCGCTAGGAATGGCTGGAGCGTTCCTTTGAGCAGAGGGAATGGTAAGTCTTTGATCACTGCCGGGATTGGACGAGCTCCCACCCAAAAGATTGGGCGGCTGGAAGACTCGGCCGCTCCTAGTGACGTTAGCAACCTCCCACCAAGGCGATGTGTCCACAAAGTCCCAGAAATCAGCAGGCACTTCCTCTAGCTTGCCTTTCCCCTTGTCGATCGATGCAACCTGGTCCGAAGCCGTAACCCATTCTAGATCACTCATGACTTGTCCTTCCCAAAAAGCCGGATCCTGTGCAGCAGCCTCCTCAAAAGGTGTCCCCGGATTAGTGACGAACGGCACGTCCCAAAAGCCTGCATCCACCAAAGCAGTGTTGACAGTCCAGATTTCTTCTCCCATTTGCATGTCAACCACTCTGTCATCCTTCCACAAGTCAGCTAGGAGGGGGTTTGCATTCAGGTCGACGATCTCATCAACATTCCACAGATCATCGGGCGGCGCATTGAGAACCATGATTGAGCAGTCCTCACTCGGAGCCAACAAAGGACGTGGCTGATCCAAAGGGACAATGTTGAAAGTTGGCCCCACCATAAGGTCGTACTCATGCACAGCATCCGAGAGCGCATCAATCAAAGGTAGGAAGGCTCCCAGCCGGCGGGGCTCATCGGAAGCACTCTCCTTTTCGACGTAAAAGTCCAAGTACCGCTCATCCATGTCGCTGTCAGCGTTGACCTCTCCCATGCCTTGGAGCTCGACGGGTTGCACAACATCGGGTTCCACAGCCCACACGTATTCCTTGTCTTCTTCTTCGGGTAAGACTGGCTCTGGTTGGTAGAAAAGCATGAATAGTGACAGGCCATCTAGCGGGTCGGCTCGTGCTGCAATCCATTCCTCCTCCCACTGGTCTAGCTGCTCTTGATCGACCACGGGATCCTGAGGGAAGCCCAAGTGATACTGCTCCTCCCAGTGGTGAGCTAATTCTTCCCACTCTCTTGCCTTATCTTCCAGGTTCCACCCGACGGCGAGCATATTGATGCTGACATCCTCCGGGAAAGCCACAACAGGTTTGGGGAAGAAAGTTGGGGTTATATGGTCAGTGGGGTTGAATATGGTGGAGCTGGGTTGGATTATAGTGGAGGTAAGGTTGATTTGGTTGATTTGAGGGTGACCGCTGTGCTGCGGCATGGAGTTGGTAATGACATTGGGCTTAGGAGGGGTAGGGATGGTTCCGCTATGTACCAAGTCTTGTATCGCATGACGGAGGCGATAGCAAGAGTCGGTGTAATGACCAGGCATCTGGTGATAGGCACAGAAAGCGTTCGAGTTGTGGCTAGGGGATAGATTTTGGGGTAATGGAGTTGGATCCAGCGGTTTGAGGTGACCGGATTTGGTCAACCTTTCTAGCACTTGGGAGAGTGGAGCCTCAAACTTGGTGAAGTTCCGGGGTTGGTTGCGGTTTCTGGGTTTTGGAGGAGCTTGGACTTGGTTGACATCGGCGATGTGGTTGGAGTCCTGAGCGGTGCTGCTACCGGTAGATGTGGCATTGGCGTAGCTGCTATTACCGAACAAAGCAGCGCTGCTCCCTGTGTAAGCACGAGTTTTGGCCTTGGATCCCAAGGAAGAAGATGGAGGGTCGCTACGCGGTAGAACCCCAGTTTGGAGAGCTTCTTCAATGGCGAGGCCGGATTCGAAGAAAGTGTCCCAATCGGCCCCTTGGACTAACACCAGATTCTTAGCAAAGTCGGGCAACAGATTATGGGAGATGATACGGATCTGATCCTTCTCACTCGGCCGATCGGTCATGACTGCAGCCTTAGTCCTCCAACGCTTGATGAATTCCGCAAAAGACTCCTTTGCAGTCATTTTGGTGGACTCCAACTCTCGGGTGGTCATCTTGAGCTGGGAGTTGTAGCTGTACTGCGTGAAGAAGGCTGCGCCTATGTCTTCCCATGTTTTGCGTTTGGAGACGTCGAGAGACAGAAACCACTGGAAGGCTGGGCCAGCCAAAGTCTGAGGGAACAATTGGGACATTGCCTCCTCCTCGACCCCATGCAGCTTCATTGCACCGTGATAAGCTAGCAGGTGAGTTTTCGGGTCGCCCGTCCCGTCGAACTTCGCAAAGTCGGGCATCTTGAACCTTTCCGGGAGCCGTGCATTTGGAAAAGGGCAGAGACGGTCCATGTCCAACCCTCCGGCGCTGATTCTTTCGGACTTGGCCACTGACTCCTTTAGTTTGGCCATCTTGGCGATTAAAGCAGCCATTTCGGGATTCACAGCAGGTTGCTCAGTCGGAATGTCCTCCCCGGCGGGGTTTTCGCGTTCTTGTCTTTCACCCTCTATTCTTGCAGCTGGCAGCCTCTCGTTGATGAGAGCTTGCAAATTGGTCATAGCAGTATCGGCCTAGTCAGCCCTTTGTTGCATGATGGCGAGATTGTGCTGGAGGTCGGCTAGAATGGTGGTGAGATTCGGAGGTGGAACGTCTGCCATGTCTAGAATTTCGGTTTTGACCGGTTTTGGAGTTGCAGGCGGAGATGGAGAGGATGGGGGAGATTCGTGCGGAGTGGTCGGCAGCGAATCCTCCCTTGACAGAGTACAGAGCTGAGCTTCCGTCGTGCTGAGCAGAAAAGCAAACCCCAAAACAGACCCTCAAGCAGACCCACCGGACGTTCCCAAGCAGGTTTGGCTCTTGATTTCGAAGCTCCCCATAGTTCAGCTAAACAGCAAAATAGACGAGCTCAATGATAGCCTGCAACAGTTTATTTTTGAAAGAATTGAAAGAAAATGGGCATGCCAATGTCGTCGGTGTCCTCCTAGACTCTAATACTAGAGGGAGTCCAACTCATGCTGTTTAGGAAGCTGCCATAGAATCCTCAGATTTCTTTTCGACGGTGTATCCTTGTTTTGAATCGATGGATACTAAAGGATGTCGAGACAATCTAAGCCTTTTGACTGCTCCTTTCTCGAAGTTTCAACTTTGGAGATCGGAACAACTTGGTGCAGATGGCGTGATACCATAACCAAGGTGGCGTAAGCAGCACTGTGCCGGAGCCTTGATGGTGTAAGTGATTAGCACTTTAACCGGGATGGTGTGGGTATCACGACATTCTCTTCGTTGTTCCTAATTTTCTGTTTGAAACTTCGACCAGGTTTAGAGAAAAGACTTAAACAGTCCTGATTTCCTAAAGTCTCGCTGACTCAAGGATTTTTTTGAAAATTGATAACGCACAACATCGAGATGCACGACTCTTCATCGGTCCATGGCAGGGTCCTAACAGTCACGAGACGAACTCGAGACAGACCTAAAAGCCGCCCTAGCATGCTCCTACGCAAAGCGGGATGTATGTATGTACAGGCATGCGATAAGGAAAGCAGTAACACATAGACAGATTAAGGGGGGTTAGATGCAAATAATCCTACCCTGTAGGTTCCTGTCTTAGGTTGAAAGGTTCTAGTGCTTTGTACGCATGTAGAGGCCGGTTTTGGCTTAAAGGGGTTCCTCTGACTAAAGCCGCGGTATACCTCCCATTGCAATGCGTGCAGCAAAGCGATGGTCGAACGGTATTACGACTTATCATCGTCCAAGGTTGTTGGGCATTCGAGGACCCCGGGCTCCAGTAAACTGTGCCGGTTACCCAAAACGTCTCAACGGGGCTTATCCAACATCGATGCAAATGGAGAACGCCGAAGAATGATTAAAATGAGAGAGAAACGCAAGGTTTTGAAAATGCCTTTTGAGCTTGGCTCACTTTCATTAATCAATACTTCGAGAAAACTACATAAGTGAACAATAGTAAAAGCCCCAGTTCGGATTGG
>BPLS01001658.1:0-10547 GCA_019656275.1 Rhododendron kiyosumense
GTTTTCTTCGTTAATGAGCTCAGGAATAGGACCGATCATTGCTTCATGTGGAGGCGTAACAAACACAGCCCAGGACATCCTTGTTCACCAAACTCATGTGAAGAACGCTCTTGTACTTACTGTTGCTTAGCACCTGATCATTCAAAAGTAGTGTAAGTTGCAATACTAAACCTAAACTGTTCCTCAAAATAATTTTAACTCAACATTGTGTGACTGGTACTCTGGTTTGTTGTCTATGGATAGTCCTACTTGTAGATAGATATGACCAACCCTGGTAAAAATTTCTTAGTCCACAAACAGTGAACACAAATGCAGTAGATCGACGAGTAATTAGATTGACCATGAAGCAACG
Organism: Rhododendron kiyosumense; assembly: GCA_019656275.1. Lineage (NCBI taxonomy): Eukaryota > Viridiplantae > Streptophyta > Magnoliopsida > Ericales > Ericaceae > Rhododendron > Rhododendron kiyosumense. Next base: position 353 of record BPLS01001658.1, read on the forward strand.
AAACGATTAATTTTTAGTATTTTTTTTTAATCAGCAAAAAGAAGCATATACAAATTAACTTGATACTTGGAAAGAAGAAAGACCATTGTTACCTCAACTTGATCACCGACTTGGACGAAAAGTGAGTTTGGCAAGTAATTGACAGCAACCCAGTTACCGACTTTCCAAACCTGAAGGCCGGGAACATCGTTTGGGACAAGCAACGTGAGAGTAGACATGTCTGTGTGGGGTTTGACCCCGAGGGCGAGTTGAGGCTGTGGGCATGGTAGGTACATGTTTATTCTCATTTTGAATTCTATTTCGTCGCCCAAACAAGACCTTTATGCCTTCCCTTCCAAACCTAGTCCCTCTGAGAGCAACTCCAGGAGCTTGTTTGTCACTTGCCGTAGTTCCACATTTTATTCCTCTGTCACTTCCATGCGCTTAGCAATTTCGTCTATCTCTTAGTTACTATTTGTTTAGCTCCGAAATGGCTCAAGAACTGAGCGGGCGTGCTAGAACTTATCGCGTCCAACGTAAGGGCTGAGCGTCCTTTTTCTGACTTCGAATCGGTAAGAGCAATCGTGTTGCAAACCTAAGGGCTAAATTGCAGTATTGGTTCGTGGTTTCACCTCTACTAGTAACGACATAATAATTTCTTAACCGTGTAGGAAAAAAGTAACAACGTAGAATAACTTTATTATGTCGTAGTAATAAAGTTAGAGGTACAAGAGAGACGGAATAAGTTTATTATATCGTAATAATAAAGTTTGGAATACAAGGGAGATAGAAACCCAAATTACTTGAAGAAGCAAATTGACTAAATGAGAGGGAAGTGAGATAATTGCTTCATTGTTAAGGCTTTAGTTTTTAAGCGTGAGCTTGATTGGCATGGGAACCCTTTTTCCTTCTTTGATTCTCCTATATATAGGCCAAGTGATCCCACGGTTTTGCATGCAAGAGAATTTTTTGGCTTCCTCTCGTGGCGACACAAGTGTCCCATGATCTCCCAATTTTCCCTCCATAATGCAACGGTTATGGGAAGTTATCAGAATAATGCACATGTTCTTCTTTGATCATGGGCAGTTATCAAAGATAGTGGGTGTTGTCCACCACCTATTTCCATGGGAATCAAAGAGTGATGGCCATTCTGACCCAGGGAAATGGCTAAAATGGCCAGTCAATTCTTAACCCCCTTGATCCCATTCTCCTATTTTCATGGGATCCTTCCAGAATGCCATTTAACTACCACGGTCCTGGGCCTCTTGAACAAATTAAAAATATACAAGGCCTTATTCCCATAACAAACCGACTGAGCCTCATTTTGGTCTTTTCAATATGGCCCAGAGCCCACAAATCCAATCTCTAGACCGAAATGGGCTAAAAAATTAATTGGGCCCAACCAAGACTGCTTTGGCCCATTAATTTTAGTCTAATACATCTCTACTTATTTGGCTACTTAAAAGATAATTAAATGGCATTCCAACAGTCAAAAACGGGTGTAAACACTATGTAGACTCTGAACACATTAATTGCATTTTTTGTGGAGGGCAAATTAGGAGACAAGTTTTCATCCCAAATTAATGTACGCTCTATATTATGTGTACAAGTACACCCTATATGAAGTTTGCCTAGATCCAACGAAAATTATTTAACTTATAGCTAGTAAAGTACTACCTACTATAACTATGTAGAAAATACCCAACACTATGCTACCATAAGACAAAAGATCATATTTGAGATTTAATTCAGAACTATTGTATGTCCAAAGTCCAATCTTGCAGCTACTATATATATGTCCAATTAACAGGGGTGTAATCGGTTCGGGCGGTTCGGATTTTGAATTTTGTTGCCCTAAACCAAAGTGTTTTCGGCTTGTTGAAATTGGACACCTGTGAAGGAGAAGGAGACAACTGCAGCTGATCCTAGCCCTTCTACTGATGTTCAAAGTGTCCACGTCAGCTGACTTAGTTGGTTGTTAACTAGTTAAGGCCATGTTTGATAAATGTGTTAGATCTTGGGATAGAATTGCTAATCCTAAGGGTCTTCTGACTCTTTGTTTGATTGCCAAAAAATGGAGGGAATTAATAAGAGGATGAGATTGGTAAGCCCCCTAGTTTGTAGGATTACTAATATCATAGGGTACTAGGTATTAGGAATCATTTCCCAAGCTCCCTCTTGCAAAATGACTACCTTGTCCATGATATTTTAACTTAATACCAATAATACCCTCCATTACATATGGTTGTATTGCACCAAAACTATGTCGTTTTGGGGTGCAAGGGTAATAAAAAGAAGGCTACAAGGCCCTATTTGGTGAAAAGCAAAGGAAAAAAATTAATTGCTCTAATTTTTAATTCGTTTGAATAATGCAACGATCTTATTTTTCTACTTATTTTATTCTAAAGGGTCATAATTAATTTTTGACTCTAGTGCTCTCTATAGTTAGCCCTAAGAGATATTTGGTTCTACAACTTTCTTAGGGGCTAACTAACGGAAGCCCTATGGTCAAAAATTAATTATGACCATTTACGATAAAATGATCAGAAAAATAAGATTTTTGCATTGATTCAACCAGATTGAAAATTAGAGTTATTAATTTTTTTGCTCAACTTTCCACCAAATCTAGAAATTGATTGCATGAAAAAAAAAATCAAATTGTCCAAAAATTGCAAATTTGTGAGTGGGTCTTCCATGCGAGAAATATTTGGGTGTCGGGTGGGTACCACGTCACCCGGCTGACGTGGTGCCGAGCATCCACATCTGGACTGTCCAAAAGTGTATTGGACGATTCAGATTAAAACACACTCTCTCCTCTCTCCCTATTACTCTCTCTCCAAATCCAAGCCGTCCAAAACGGAAATTGATGACCCGGATGCACTGAGAGGGCACCACGTGGTACCCGCTCGGCACTTAAAAATTTCTTCTTCCATGCATAGACCAGGTTTTCATCCATTGGTATAATTGAAAAAAGCATTTTCTTATCATATCCCTTGGTATTCCAATCAAACAAGGGATTGAGATTGGTAATCACAATCTCATTATTTAATCTTTATACAATCAAACACCTACTTGGGATTACACTCGGGATTACAAATTCCATCTTCTTATCAATCTCATCTCCTTACCAATCTCATCTAATCCAACACACTTATCAAACATGCCCTAAGAGTTAAGAGTAAGTGACAAGCTGGATTCCAATCTTTGTATCATTGAACAGAATTGAATAAAAAGTTTGAGTTTCATTTCTCTCTCTCTCATTCTTTATTTCTTCTCTACTTTTCGATGATGTTCATGATAAACTAGGTTAAATTTCTACACATTTCTTCAATTCTTCAATACGACCATGGAATGCTTCAATATCTAATACCAAGAAACAAAACCGTTAAATATCATCTCTCAAATCAATAGAATCATATGCATGATTTCACCATAGAAAAATTAAAGAGTTATTCATAATTTCAGGGAGAACTCTCCATTTGATTAAATAAAGGTGAAAACACTTTCTCTCTCTAACTTTTCTCTCGCCTCTGGTTCTCCTCAAGCGTTGGGGTCTGGGCGGGAAGGGCGCCGCTGCGCCTCCTCCTCCCTCCTTGCCTCTCCTCTCTTCCCGTTCGTTCTCTTCCTGAGATCCCCAATTAGGGGCGGCGGTGTTGTAGCAGCCGGCGGGGAGCTGTTTTTAATGCTGGCCTTGGTGGCGTTTTGGGGCTCCCCTGCTCATCTTCTCAGCTAAAGTCTCCAGATTTGAAGTTCTTGAGGGGCGACGGTGAGCAATAAGGTGTGCGGTTGGGTTACAGTTTTTTTGTTTTTTTTTTCTGGCCGGTTTCTATCTCGTTTCTTCGGCAGTTTTTCAGTCCGGCTTTGTTTTTTGTCTGGGTTTCCCCTAGATCCGGAGGGTGCGGTGGTGGGCAAACAACTATGCGTCTAGTTTTTTCTGTGTCTGGTTTGGTTTCGTATTTGCCTCTGATCAGTTATTTGCCCGCCGTGGCTTCAGAGCTGCGTTGGTTGTCTACGGTTGCCCTTCCGCAGCCAAAACTCCGCGTGCCAGCGGGAGTTTGCTCTTTGGAGTGGCATCTTTAACTGCGAAGGGAATTCACTTTGTGTTTTTTGCTTCACGGTTTCGCCGGCGATTTGGCTTTTGGATTGCTGTATTGGGGAAGACAGATTTCTTTATGCTGCTTTGATCACTTCGATTAGGGTTTTTGATTCTCGAAGGGAATTGTTGTTTGGATGAATACTCCATGTGTCCCGACCCTGCCTTTGAGTATGTGGCGGTGTGAAGAGGTCCCTTCTCTTAGTCTTCAATTTGTCCTTTCTGTTCTTCTCATTGTACCCTTTCATGGTTTTGACTGAAATTTGTAGATGCCGTATAGCGTTTTTTTATTATGAATGAATTTTTGAGTGGATCAAAAAAAAAACACGGCCTCACACCTCCGTCACGACTTCCCACAGCGATGTCCAACATAGCTTCTAGGCCTCGCAATCCAAACTTGGCGCAAAAACTGCCTTATTTCCTGCGAAATTAACAAAAACAAGACAAAGTACAACATCAAGTGAAAAATGAAATAAAACGCGCCTCTAACGCGTTAATATGCCCTACTTAGGTGCTTATATCTATGATATTGCGCGCCTATCATCCTTGCATGGGGAACTCTTTCAAATATCCTGGTCGTCCGTGGGCCGTGGCGGAAGTGTGTATGGGCTGCCATGGGCTTCGAAAAACCCAAAAAAAAAAAATTATATATAAAATTCCAGTCCATTTATGTTTAGCATGTCCCATTTGTTTTCTGCCCAGCCCAATTACCGAGCAAACAAAACACAACACCTCAACCTCATAAATTGTTTTCCTCCGTTGTCGTCATCCACGTTCGTTGCCTAGACCAAGATGAAGGAAATTGATTAGGCAAAAGGGCTAGACTGATACTCCGAAATCGGTGAGTAATGAGTATACTCTTATTAACAACTGGGGTTCAAAAACCACTGCCCATACCTGAGGACTCGTGTAAAAAACCCAGGCATCTTTTCCATCTTTTTGAGTATTCTTTTGGAATTTGGAGAATGCACAAGAGTCCAAGACAATAGTTTATCCTCTTGCCGTTATTATTGTTTATTCTCCAGTTGGCAATCCACTTGATAGTCTTGATTTGAAAATATTTATTAGTATTTTGTAATTAGGGCTTTTTGATACTAAGTTTAGGGATTTTTAATTTGTGTTTAATCTTATTGAAAATTGAAATGTAGGACCCCTGGACTAGTATATACTACACACTGCTATCTCCCATTTGCTTGCGAGGTTTAATATTTGTAAGTATTCGTATATTATGCAGAGCACTTGCGGGTGTGCTTAGATTTGCTTTTATATTATTAAATGCAGAGCATTGGCTGGTGTGTTTATATTGGTTTAAATTGTTAGTTCTTACAATGTTACTCTTTTAGGTTTAAATTATAATGGAACAACAACAAAAAAAAGGGAGGAAAAACTCTTTTATTGTTCTTCAAACGAAGAGTGAATATATCATAACGTGATGCTCCTTCGCAATTCAATGTTGATACTTCAATTAACGATGAACAACATCCTCCTAAAATTCAAAGAGTTGAATTTGATGATACTTTTCTTGTACGGGAGCTAGGGTTACGTTTTCTGATATGGAAACATCTCGTTAATCAACATGATGAGATTAGACGAGCTTATATCAAAGCGGGGCCATATCAACCTAATTATTCGGAGTTTCCACGGTCCAATTTTGAAATTCAATATCGTCGATTTCAATCCTCTTGGTTTAGCAATTGGTTAGAGTATTCCCCTAAAAAAGATGAAGCATTTTATTTTCCATGCTTCATTTTTTAAAAGAAAACAGCAAACCGTTCTATATTAACTGGTGAGGGGTTTACAAATTGGAAGGTGGTTTTCGATGTCTTTTCAATGCATGTAGGAGGTCCCAATTCACCACATTCCAATGCTGTGAATTATTGTGATGATTTAATGAATGTTGGTCGACATATTGACAAAGTAATGAATGTAAAATCTTCAGAAGACATTCAGAAAAATAGGTTGCGGGTTATGGCAACGATTGAGAGTATTCGATGGCTTACTTTGCAAGGATGTGCTCTTAGATGTCATGACGAATCTGTTGATTCAAAAAATCGTGGTAATTTTATTGAATTGATTAAGTTTGAGGGAAAATTGAATGGTAATATTGCTGATGTTGTCTGAGAAAAAGCTCCAAAAAATGCAAAGTATACCTCACCATTGATTCAAAAAGAGATTTTGCATATTTTCGATAACAAAGTGAGAAACAAGATTCGTGAGGAAGTTGGGGATGCCAAATTTTGTATTTTGGTAGATGAAGCAAATGATGCATCTAATAGAGAGCAGATGGTAATTGTTTTGAGATTTGTTGATGTCCAAAGGTTTTTGCGGAAGCGCTTTTTTTATATTATGCATGTTAAGGACACCACTACATTAACTTTGAAGAAAAAGATATCCGATGTCCTCACTCATTATAATTTGGACATTCACAATATGCGAGGTCAAGGATATGATGGTGCTAGCAACATGCGTGGTGCATGGAATGGATTACAAGCCTTATTTCTTAACGATTGCCCGTATGCTTATTATATACATTGTTTTGCCCATCGACTACCACTAGCATTAGTTGCAGCTGCTGAAACTGAGAGCTCTATCGATCTGGTTGTTCTTTTCAAAGTTGACTTCCATTGTCTCTCTTGTTGATGCTTCTCGGAAACGACATACCAAGTTACAATCTGCCCAAGCCATTGAAATTGAACATGTGTTAGATACCGATGAACGTGAGATGGGTAGAGGGGCTAATCAGATTAGTACTTTGCATCGACCTGGAACAACTCGTTAGAGCTCTAATTTTGATTCTATTTGCAATTTGGTTGACATGTTTACTACAACTATTAAAGTTCTTGAAATGATGTTTGAGAAGGGATCCTCTAACTCTATACGTGGGGAAGCTAAAGGTGCTTTGCTTGCGATGAAGTTATTTGAGTTCATATTTATTTTGTATTTGATGCATAAAATTATGGGAATCACTAATTTGCTTTGTCAAGCCTTGCAACACAAATCTCTTGACATCATAAATGCCATGGACTTGGTCTCTACTATAAAAGCACTCCTTCACACCTTGAGAGAAGAAGGTTTTGACCCTCTTATGATGCATGTGAAATCAATTTGCACACAGTATGACATTGATATGCCCGACATGAGTGCTCGTTAAAAAACAGCTATGGGTCGTACTTGTCAGCAAAAGGATGTCCTCACAGTTGAGCATCATTACCACATTGAAACATTCAACGCCGCAATAGATTTTCAGCTGGCGGAGTTGAATGACAGATTCAACGAGCGGGTAGTGGAACTCCTTATTCTTAGCTCGGCTTTAGAACCTAAGGATGTCTTTAAATCATTCAACGTTGATCATATTTGCACTCTTGTCGAGAAATTTTATCCTGATGATTTCATAAATCAGGAGAGACATTTTTTGAGATTATAGTTGGAACATTATAAGCTTGATGTACCTCATCAATAGAAATTCCGGAATATGACCACCATCTCTGAATTATGTCGAGGGTTAGTTGAGACAAAAAAGTGGGAGAGCTATCTTTTGATCGAAAAGTTGATTCGCCTTGTTGCAACTCTTCTGGTTACCACGGCAACAGCGAAAAGAGCATTTTCAGCTATGAAGCATATGAAAAGTGATATGCACAACAAAATGGAGGACGATTTTCTAACGGATTCTATGATTATGTACATCGAAAGAGATCTTGTCCAAGACATCGACTCAGATTCGATAATAGATGATTTCTATTCTGTGAAACATCGTAGGGCACAACTTCGATAGTGTACGTTTTTATTTTACTTCTCTTTTATTTATTTTTGAACATTTACGTATTTATATATAAGTTTGCCTTTTTTGATTTATATATATGTAATTTGGGTTAGCCTAGGTAAATTTAATTCCTGATTCCGCCCTTGCTGGTCGTCGTCATTTTGGAATGTATGCTGGATATGCCAATATTGATAATTTGGGACATTGTGTTTTGTTAGGAGATTAGGAATGCTTTGAGATGTGGATGTTTCAATATTTGATGTAGCTTGAATGTCACGCCCTCGATTTTTCGACATAAGTATAAATGATTTTCATTATAAAATACTCACAAATATCCCTTATGGTACCCAAAATAATCAACGCGTTCTCATTTCCCCGGCAAATACTTCCAAATCCATAAAGTTTCAAAATATTACAATATCGGCTCGATGGCCCCAAATTATCACAAGTGCCGAATTTCGAAAGAGAATTATGATTACAATATTCCGAGTCAAAAGAATTACAATTTTTAGTTACAAATACATCTTTCAAAAGAAATTTACAAAAGATGGATAAGTAACTCCTTGGTTAGCTTTCAAAAGTAGTGACCACACTCCAAGCACTTCAAGCAATGCAACCTATGGTCCTGGATTAGCACCTGAAAATAATATAAGGCTTGAGCTACACTAGCCCAGTAGAAAAGTCTACACAAACTCTATATGCAAATGAGCGAGACAAACGAATAATTAATGGAAGATCAAGACAACGGAGGAAGTACAATTATTATGAACAAGTGTTCCAAAATCCCCAATCTTTCTTTTATTAAATCCATAAATCACACCCATCCCATTTATGTCTCAAAATGTCGTCTCGTCCGAGTGTCTGAGCAGAAACTCCTGCCGGGCTAATTTTGGGACCCCGATATCCCCTGCCAAGCACCCACCAGAAAGGTTAGGCCTTGAGTAATTAATTTGAGCAATAGCTCTTGCCAGGCTAATTATGGGACCCTGAATATCCCCTGCCAGGTCACCCACCCGTCGATGGGCCCCGAATGTTCGCGCGTTGTTCACGAGTTCAAGTGTATCGTTCAACAAATTTCATATAAGAGGTCCACTCTTATCATTTGAAAAGAAATGAGTTCCCACGTTCGGACAAACCCAAATTGAACATTTTACTGTTTGTGATGTCATGAATGATTACCCCATGCTTTCATTATATATATACATAATAATCATTTAAACTCATGGCAAAAGAGCCCAAGGCTTGAAAAATATAAAAGGCACGACACAGGAAAAAGGTTGGTTTTTCACTGGTGGTCTACCGGTAGGAAACATGGGGCTACCGGTAGAAATCCAAAACAGAAGCAACAAATTTTTGGTCCACAAGAATTCTACCGGTAGAAGAAAGATTGATACCGGTAGGTGAGAAAAATTAGCAGTCCTACCGGTAGGAAATAAGTTCTACCGGTACAAACACAAAACAGCAAGTGTAACGACCCTGATTTTCGGTCGTTAAAAATTTCGTTAAATATTTGAATTTTATTTGAATTTCCTTAATTTCCTTGTAGTTTGTCAAAATTACGTTTTTGCCCCTTGAAATTTGAATTCTTTGCGCTTTAGTCCGATTTAGCAAACCTTGTAGCTTTCAACCATCCGATTGGAGTAACCGAGCTAGCAAGCTATTTAGTTACTTTTCCTTAGCCGCAAAATGACCGTTTTGCCCCCCTTGAACCTTTTGAACATTTTGAACCTTTTGAACCTAGACTAAGAATTTGGATATTCTTTTTCTTTTAATTATTTTGGATATATTCTTTGTCCATTGGACAATAAATGTTAGGGAAACTATTGTCCATTGGATAATAGAAACCCCATTAGTTTATATTAAATGTCTACTTTATTAAAGTGCTATGAATAGTAAAAAGTAACTTTTTGATTACTTTAAAGTACCTTTTTGGATTACTTTAATGTTTAATCTCCCTAGCAACTATTATCCATTGGATAATAAAAGTTAGGGTGGTTATTATCCATTGGGTAAAAGGTCCATCTTTCAACTTAGTACATGGGTTGATTAATTTAGTATTTTCTTTTTAACCCATGTGCCAAAGTACCAAATTTTTTAAAATAAAAGTTGCCAAGTCACTATTGTCCATTGGACAATAGAAGTTAGGGGATTTATTACCCAATGGGTAATAGGTTGTTCTTCCACCCTAGCACATGGGAGACTTAAATATTAGCTTTGTACATGTGCCTATTGATTTGTTTTAATGGGAAATCTTGCCTTTTAAAATCTTCCTTGATCTCAAAGTACAAAGTTCCTTTTGTTTATTATTTCCTATACATTGTATGCATGGTTGTATATATATATATATATATATATATATATAT
>BPLS01001698.1:0-10777 GCA_019656275.1 Rhododendron kiyosumense
GAGAGAGAGAGAGAGAGAGAGAGAGAGAGAGAGAGAGAGAGAGAGGAGGAGGAGGAGGAGGAGGAGGAGGAGGAGGAGGAGGAGGTCAGCCACCACCACTGAGCATCCCCCACCGAGCATTCTACCACCTCTTATCATCACCAGGTCACCACCAGCCGGGTCACCCCAGCTGAGCTCCACGCCATTTCGACCCGCCACCAAAATCTCTCCGAACCCCGTTCCGCCAGATGAGAGGTAATTAAATCCTATCTCTCTAAGTATATTTAAATGTACAAATAGTTGGTTAATGTAGAGTTTGAATATTGTGTGTTTGGGTTTATTGGATTATATGACATAAAATGGAATTAATAAAAATTATCGCGAGCATGAGTTTTAAAAATAAAAAGAGAGGAAATTGTTCCATTGTTTTAAGGTATTGGACCAATACAATATGATCAGGTTAGGGAATTTGAATTAAGCTACACTACCCGTTAACTAGTATGCACTGGCAAAAGCTATTACTTTGTTCTTCTATGATTAAAAGCTGTCTTTATTTTCAGTGATTGGAGGATTTATAATTGGTGTTGATAATGAAATGCATTGGATGATATTTGGTTAAGCTATTGAAATGTTTTGATGATGTGGAGATCTAAACCTATAAATGCAAGTATTAGTTTAAAAGATGATTGGTGTTAGGTCAGTTACTTTGTTTAAGTGACAGTTTGTTAATGAAAGGTGAACATGGTTATTAGTCCTTGTAAAACATAATTTATTTTGTCTTTTGCTTAATTCCTGTTAACTGTGGACATGCATGATTTCGAGAACCTAGAACGGACATTAGAACCCGGGTTGGTTACGAATTGTGAGGAATTCACTGTAGCTATAATGATTAGAGATTAACGGGAAAAGAAAATGTGTGAATTGATGTTGAGATGAGTTATGATGACCCATAGTCAGGTTGAGCCGGGCTCTGGAGGCGAGTCCTAGTAGACATCTGGATGGGTGATCACGGTGATTGATTTGGATTTGATTACTGAGATTCGTAACCCTAAGTATGGCATGGCTATGATAAACTTTTGAGAAATGGAATTGAAGCACAAAGGGTGGTATAAAGCAAAGGGTGGTGTAGAGTAAGGGGTGAAATTTACCATGTTCGTTCTCCTTATGTTAGAGCAAAGGGTGGAAGTTACTGCGATGAATTCTGCTAAGTAGATAACTTAGGGTCTTTCATCTGGGCACAAGGAGGGAGCTAAATTCATGCCATGGCCATAGCTTGGTGGTTAAGGGTAGGATGGATCTCGAGGTGGAGATCCTAGACTTTCATATAAGTTGAAGGATAGTAACAAAATCACGCGCTGTTAATTTGCATTCCACTCTATATCTTGTTATGTGTAAGCTATGGGTTTCGGGTAGGTTTTGGCTACTAAACGTCTTTGCTCACGGTACTACGTTGCCCTGGCCTTCAAACGCTAGGTACCAAAGACGGAGCAGAAGAAGGAGCAACAGGGCCATATGAAGAAGTTGAAGTGATGTTGACTGATGAGGAGATTGTCGACCCTGAATTCCATACCCTTACTTGCTCTATATTTTTTTATTAAGTACTTCGAATTGTACAATAAGGTACTTTGGCATATCCCATAAGAATTTGAAATGCTGTAATATGACTCGAATTGGTGAGGCTTTTGGAATTTTAATGCATCGAAAAAGAAAGTTATTTTTGGAAATCTCTTTTCAATGTTTAATTAATGTCTCCAAAATTCGGGAAATTACAAATGGTATCAGAGCTTTAGGTTCAAACCATTGGCCTTGGGTGGATCACTTTCCAAGAGTTATCCTGGGTAGTTAAGCACTTAACCTATCTATTAGCTTAGCTACTATATGATATTCTATTGTGAGTGTAGTATATAAATATGGTAGTAGTTGTCGCCTGAATCAGTTTTGTCGAAGTACTGAAGCTAACATTCCTAAGAAAGAGATAGAAGAACTCGCTCCTATTGTTTATATAGAGACGATCAACATGGTCAAAATGTTCTAATTCGAAGGCGAGGAGATAGACCTTGACAATCGTGGGAGAACAGAATGAGGCCAACGAAGAGGCTACCTACGAGATTGAGTACCTGTTGAGAGAGGATCTTCCTTCCCCATCAAGACTACGATCAGAGATAGGTTGGAAAGGGTAGGGCCATTGTGCGAACGTACCGTGAGAAAATTTAAGTCTTGCTTGTAAGACTAGCATTTAGGGCTAACTGTAGCAAGCACGCATGTTTGGCTCATGTGACACTTTCTGCATAGATACTTTCAATTGTCTATTATATATATTTTTTAAAATAAAGAAAAAAAATGTTGCATTTTATTGAATGTGAAAATGCGAAATTTCTTTTATTCATGCAACTTCAAAATTATTGCTACGATTACGTAATTAGAAACCCTAAACCCTAACTTCGTATGAATGTTAATGTCAACATCAACGCTGCCCACACCATCAAGAATGTTCACGTCAATCTTGAGGTCAACCCAAAATGAACTCCATTGTGATACCAACTAACTTTGAGATTGTGCAAGTTATACAAACAATTACTATCATAATTGTGCTGACTCCCCGACCTCAAGAGCTGTACATCCCCGAAGCTAGTGGACCAAAGGATAAAGCATGATGTCATCACAATTCTTCAGAAGTGAGCTACCTACATCCTTTGGAGAGCCCACCCCAACAAGTGGGGAATCGTAGTAAGGCAAATTGAGAAGTTGTTGGAAATCTCAAACACCAGAGAAAAAGGTGGTATGCATTATTTAGCGTCTTATCTGATCTAGGGAAAGGTCAACCACTAGTGAGATGTGATCAAGCAACCGAAACGTGGACTCTATTTGGGCACTACTCTTGAGAAAATAATTTTGGAAATGGATCAACTACTTGCTTTTTGCACCGTTATTAGCTTCTATAAGAGAGGCAAAAATTCTTTCTTTACAATGGAGGTCCAACTGTTTTAAGGGGATAGAAGAGTTATTGGCGATCATTTATCTAAATCTCCTTTTTTATTCGATTGATCATATTCTAACCGCTTGCTGTTTTCAATCTCTCTGGACTCTTCTTAAAATTATCTTCACTGTGACTCTTCATTGTTAGAGCTACGAATCCAATTAATTCAACCCCAAATTGTTGAACTCCTTGTATATTCCAAACACCTAACTCTTGTAACATTTTTTTTGGGTAATCCTAAGATCATATTGTTTCAACTTTTCTTCATTTGATTAGATTTGATTGTGAAGTCAACAGTTAACTCAATTATGAGTCTAGCCTTCCTAATCTCCCACATACTGCATACTTGAGCAATTATCGTCTAATTTGGACCAGTGCGTTCTCAGCCAATTTTAAGTAATCCTTGTTACAAGTCATATAGTGACCATTTACGGCCTTAAATTTTTTTGATATCACAACAAGAAATGTATATATCCGACCTTTCAATACTCTAAATTCACACACCTAGTTCGATTTCCAATGTTGGAGTTATCGTCCTTGAACGCATATATTTTTGTTATGCTTCACTTTCTTTGGGTTTTGTATCTTGTCTTGAGCTAATAAAATCGAATCTTCACCCTATCAATTACTTATTCTATTTTAAGAATGGACTCAAAAATCATTACTTATTTTCTCACTTGTGCCCATTATTATTTTTTTTTGGAGACCCAAAGTTAAATGCTTATTTTGAAATATGTTTGGCCGATGTGGTGCAACATAAATATCTAGTTTGGTTTCATCGTTGGGCCTTGTAATCCTTCAAAACCTATTGCAATAGATCTATAATTCTTATGAGAACCCTTGTTTATTCTATTTCAATGTTTGAAAGCCCAAGTGCTTGTTTGTTTTATTCACATGTTAAACCTTCAATCAACACCATTATAATGATGAAACTCTTCAATTTCAAATCATTGAGTTTACTTCGGTTAACTTAATCTTCTTTTTCATCGTGTTCCAACACCAACTCAAAACTACTTGCACCCCAACTCATGGAGGAAGGTCTGTTCATATTTTCTATTTTGTGCTTTGACCTTCGAACATTTGACTCATGTTTGAAACCTCATGAAAATTCTTGTAATCTTCTCATTTCTTTGGGAGAAAAGTATCATCCCCCTTCTAAGGGACAAGCACCAAACTTTCTGATCAAGGAAGATGATTGTTGATGACTCTTGACTCTTGATCACTCAAAGCTGATACAAGAGTTATGTTGACAAGAGGATGAGACCATAGACTTTCAACGTACTTTTTGTTTAAGCCGCGCCGTGTGATCATATGATTAGACAAGAAAGGAAAATTATTGCATCGCTACATTGTGCCGTTCGAGATCTTAGAGCAAGTTGGTGAAGTAACCCATCACCTAACTTTACCACCGTAGATTTCCTCACTCTCCAGTCGCAGGGCACATTTCACCACATCGGTATAGGTGGGGAAGGCCTGGGCTACCACAGCTCTTCTGGCTGTCGTCAGTCCCCATTCGAACCTCCTCGCTTTCTTGTCCTCGGTTGCAACGGCATCCGGGGCGTAGCGGGATAGTTCCTCGAACTTGGCCGCATACTGAGTAACGGTCATAGTTCCTTGTTTCAGGTTTTGGAACTCTTGTTCCTTGGCCAAACGGATAGGCGTAGGGAAGTATTTGTCGAGAAACAATGTCTCGAACTGAGCAAAAGTCATGGTGGCCACATCATGGGTTGCCTCCATCAGCTTCCACCAGTAACGGGCTTCTCCCTTTAGCTGGTACGTGGCTAAGGCCACACGATCTCCGTTGCGGGTGATCTCCAAGGTGTCCATGATCACCTTGACTTCCTTCAGCCATGCTTCAGCCACAGTGGGGTTGGTATCACCATTGAAAGTTGGAGGTCGACGCTTGCAGAACTCATTCATGGCTCGAATTCGGGTCATCGGTTCGTCGTTCGGGTTTGGGTTTTGGCGGGCAGCGTTCAGAGTGGTCACGAGCGCTTGCATGACTTGGGTTAGATCGGGGTTCGCGTTAGATGGTCCTCCATTATCGTGTCCTAATCCATTGCGTCGATTCGCCATCTACGAGTGAAAATCGAAAGGGGAAGGTTTTAGTCCACTAAACTATTTCCTATTGTAGAAGATATACCTTGCTAAGGGTCAAAAGCAATTATCACATAATATGCAATGGTATTCTCTTAGCTGAAAGCAAATCTTTCATAGACAAACAATATCATACAACATAAGCATGGAAGTTTACTACAAGACAAGTAGAGACATGAGACTTTTTCCTAAGACAAGCTGAAAATGATTTTAGTCTACCACATCCTACATTCCAAAAGATTACAATCGGCCTAATTGGAGTTGCCGGCTTCGGGTCTCGCCCATCCTCAAATTTTTCTACCATCTATCGTGGTAAGCTTGGCGCAAACGACGCTCGTACTCCTGTATGATTGCGGCGAGTGCGGCGGTTACAACGAGAGCCCAATACCAGAAGGTGTTGGCACGATTATTCTCGGCGAACCACCGTGGCATGGCTATTGTAAGCACGGCACAAAAGATGATGAGGGCAAAGAGTTGCAACCATAGGTTTTGGATTGTTAAGAGGATTTCGGCTCGCTCCATTTCTCAGATCAAGGCGTCTTCTGGAAATCCTCGACGTCGGTTCGCCATGGCTCTGTACAAGGGGGACTCGGTTTGGAGGGGTTTTAAGATGATGAGAGGGGTGAAGAAATGAAAGTGGTGGTGGGGTATATATAGAGGCCGAAAAAGGTGGGTGGAGGAGGGAAAAGGTTTGAAGTTTAAAAATTGAATTTTGAATGTTTTGGAGGTAAAATTTTGAAATTTGAAGTTTAGGGGGGAGTGTGGTTGCCGGCCAAATGGGGCTATGCCCGGTACCCACTCGGTGCTAGGCTAGGCTCCCACTCTCGAACCCCAATTTAAAATATTTACTCAAGAACGGCTCCTCCACGAACTAATAAATAAAATTTGCTCAATTAGCAAGGTTTTTTTTTTTTTTTTTTGCAAAGGTTTACTAACACCAAAAATGATTTCGAGTTTCTAAGTTCCACATTCGATCCTTGATTTAAGTCATCATCCAATTGTTCGGGAATTCCTAGCTCGGCGGTACTGCCAATTTCCGCGCCTTGCTTCAATCCGAAGATTGTTTTGACAGAATTCCACCCAATTAGGGACGGTAAACTCAAACTCAATTCACATTTATGCAACGGACAAAACTAGCTTAGGTTCTACCCAATCTACCCATGGCCGAGATTTGAACCTAAAGCTTTGATACCAAGTTATAACGCCCCGAATTTTGGGTACGTTAAATAAAACATTTTATTATAAAAACAAAGCGAGTCTAGCTCGTTATTACATCATAAACCTTACAAAAGTACTTTTATTCAAATAACAGAGGGATCTAGGGTTCCTAACTACAGTTCTTCTTGCTTCTCCATTCTAGCCCGCTCCTTGGCTCCGAACGCCTCCAAAGTGAATAGTTCGTCCTGTTCGTCTATCAATTCTGACATATTATACCGGCGTCGCCACCCATATAATATGCCAGGGTCACCACAAGGCAACACCATGAGCTACGAAGGCTCAGTAGTAAAATCCTAATACTAGCATCGATTTTCACATGATAAGTACATAAGCAGTGATAAAAAGGCAATAGCACTAACACTTTCACAATTACTTTATAACTACCGTTGGCGTCGACTCGTCGTGAACCATGTCGTTATTACCCTTTTCAAAAAAAAACACATTTTTAACTCACCCAACCTCGGTTCCGCCGTTCCGGGTTCCCGAGTATCCTCACAATGGTTCCGCCGCACCGGGTTCCCATTGGCACACATTTGCATTGGCTCCTCTCCGCTGATAACCAAGCTATACCTCACTATGGTTCCGCCGGTCCGGTTTCCCATGGGAACACACACAACCTCACAATGGTTCCGCTATTCCGGATTCCCATTGGAACACACACACCCACACAACTCACATAACACCCTTGAAATGGTCATTATGTAGTGTCAAAAATATTTTCATCCTTGGAAAACACATCTTCCTTGTTAAACACATCCTAGGTGCCATGTTTCTACTTTCTTGGTTTTTCGTGTCTCGTTCTCATGCAAGACTCCGCGTGTGAGACTTTACATACAACATGCATTCAATCCAACTTCAAAATAGTACAATAAGAACGTCTAAGCAACATAGCATGCTTGAATTTCATAAACGACATAATCATGCATTTTTACTTTTTCATCTACAATCAAGTAACTTTTTAATCTTTAGGAAAGTAAGTAGAGATTCAAGTAGCAATTTTTTAACTACTTATCGAAAATAAAGTAAGGATTTAACTACTTGAAAAATAGGTAAGGATCACTACCGTTCTTCTAGGCGGTGGTTTGGTCGACGGTTTTGATTTCGGCGGCGTAACGGCCCTCGGATTGCTTCGAAAGGAAAAGATTTGTATTTCTTTTCCTAGAAACAACTTCCTAAGCTTCACTAAACTACTTTAAGGATCGTTGGGTGGTTTTGGGAGTGGTTTGGTGGTTTCGCTCAAGAACACTCAAGAACAAGGAAAGTTCTTGAACTTTGGACAAGAATACTAGAAATTCTAGAGAGAAGGAAGAGCAATGCTTGAGGTGTGAGTTCAAGGCATGGAATGCCTTGCTATTTATAGGCAAAATTTGGCTCCCTCTCCTCTCGCTTGGCCGGCCCCCCTCTCTCTCTCTCTCTACTTCAAATTTTGACACATGTAAAGCCATCTTTGAAAGATCAAAGGAGAATCCTAGGGTTGCATGGCTATGGTGTGTACTAGATTTGATTCTTGGATCACTTGAATGGTGGAGATGAGAATTGTACAAGATCTAAGGGTTTAAACAATTGCAAGGTGTTCAAAGGAGTACAATGGAGTTAAGATTTGCTTGGAAGAATAACAAATTCAAAGATTTGGAGTACAATGGAGGTTTAATGGCCAAGTACACCACAATCTCCTTCCTCCTCTCCCTTCCCAACCCCACCCCCCCCCCCCTCTTTCCCTCTTACTCTCTTGCCAAGTACACTATACATATATGCATGTGTTATATTTGTAAGAAAAAGAAATAAAAAGTAGTTCTTTTTGGTACTTAAGATCACAAGTAGCCTTTAAGTCTAGATTTCCTATGAACTAATCAATTTATCACATGGTACTAAGGGCATTAGTTTAGTCTACCAAGTACTAGATATACATATATATATATATATATACACACACACACATATACACTTGTACAATGGGTGGTTAGAATCCCCAATAAAAAATAATAAAGGGTAATTTGGGAATATTAGTACCATGTACTTTTTGAATTAAAATATTAAGTACTATGCCACATGGCTTAAGAAAAAGATTAGTTTAATAATCCCATGGTACCTTGAAAGACTCACCATATTATCCAATGGGTAAAAATCCCCCTAACTTCTATTATCCAATGGATAATAGATTGGATAATAGTTATTAGGTCACTTTTAATATTAAAATAATAAAAAAGTACTTTAAAGTAAGTATACTTTTAATATAAACAAATGGGATTCTATTATCCAATGGGTAATAGTTTCCCTAACCATTATTGTCCAATGGATAAAGAATAAAACCAATTTGATTAAAAGAAAAAGAATATTAAAATTCTTAGTCTAGGGTTCAAAAGGGTCAAAAGTTCCAATGAGGGGGAAAATGGTCATTTTACGGTGACTAGAAGACTTCCTAGTTTAGTTTTTCCAATCGGATGGTTAGAAGCTATCTAGGCTTGCTAAATATGACTAAAGTGCAAGAAATGAAAGTTGAAGGGCTAAAGTGCAATTACAACAATTACAGGAATTTAAAAGTAAATCGAAGCAGATTCAAGAAATCAATAAAAATTCAAATATTTAACGAAATTTTCACTGACCGAAAATCAGGGTTGTTACAGATACGATAGATTAGGGCTGTTAGCTGAGACCGAAATGTCGATCAAAGTTGGAAAAATCGAACTGGACCGAATTTTTAAACCGGTTAAATAATTTTGATCCAGTTCCGGTTTATAAAATTTTATAAACCGAAAAAATAATTTTGATCCGGTTTATGTGTTTTAAAAATCGGTCGAAACCGGACCAGTAATATATATGTATAGAATATATACATATATATATAAACATAGGGGAGGGGTTGAATTATGGGATTTTGGTTGATATTTTGTGGTGTATATTGGTCTAATAAATATATTTATTATATAAAATCAATCATATATATATATATATATATATAAACTATTTTTATGGGCTTAATTATGTTCTTATGGTTTTTTTTTTTTATGTATTGGGCTCAAAATTGATCCTTTTTGTTGGGCCCAAAAAAAAGGGTTGAATTATAGATTTTTGATTGATATTTTGTGGGTTAAATTGTGATTTTTTTGATATGTTGGGCCCAAAATATGGCCCATAAATGAAAATCGGATAAATCGGACTGAAACCAGTTGAGCCAGTTGAAACCGGACCGATTTATCTCAACCGGTTCCGGTTTCTAAAAATCTCAAACCGAATAACCGGTTTCAACCGAAAAATACACCCAAACCAGTCAAAACCAGACTGGTATCACCCCTACGATAGATACTTATTGAATCGAAATCTAAAGGACTGATTTAGGTATACGTACAATTCTTTGGGTGTAGCATCGAGTTGTTATTCGACATGACTAATACTCGCATTATGTACCTTCCTCTCGTGCATGTGTGTACGTTTCAGTGAGAGGTCGGTCAGTGAAGTGAGACCCAATAGAGAAAAAAGTTGATTAGAAAATACTGTGTGTCACCAACTAATCACACAAGAATAGTATTAACAAGAATTGAGATATATGACGTAAAGCTTAGATTTCAAGTAAACGGTGTATGTGTGTATGGGTGGATGTGTTGGTGTAGGTAGGTTTTTCCTAACTAAGGGACGTGTTACATTTATTACTTTTGCCTGAATGGTATTGTTATTTTTTTTATATAAAAAAAAAGTGTTTTCCTTTGGCACTGGTCATCTTATTTTCATATAGAGTTAGCGGAGTTTTCTCTACTGGGTTAGTGTAACTCAACCCTTCATTTTTTGGTACGTACAAACGGCAGTAGCTTGGAGCACTTGGTGCATGTTCAGACGCTCGTTGAAAGTTAGGTTAAAAGGGAGTTGCTTTATCATCTTTCTAAAATACTTTTTGGAAGATGTAAGTGTAATTATAACTAAACCTTCCACTGATCTTTTCATTATTAAAATTTTGGGCCGGAGTCCCTATACTGTTATATTTTGAACTGTTCTCTATTTGGTCAATTGAGTTTGGAAAATCTTTTGTGGTGGATTATGTACAGTATTGCGAGAGTTTTATTGATGGCAAATTAATAATAATTATGTTTAAAAATCGAGGGCATGACAATGTTAATCTCTTTGATCATGTGCAAGCAAGAGTGTGCTATTTGTCACACATGACGCTTGTAGCTATGTTATCCCTTGTGTTTGCTAAATGAATTCTAAAACTCGCTCGCTATTCAAACTTCATTTCTAGTTAAAATGGTTTTAATGATAAATCCTTTGGTTTGAGAACCTTTGCTGTGTATCTCAAACCGTGTAAATTCAAAGAGAAAAGCTGATTGACTTGAGTTATGTACATGTGTTAGGACCCCCTAGACCTAGCTGCTCATTTTAAATAGTTTAATTTAAATCCTCGTTTTACCGGGTTTATTTTCTCTTGTTTCAAAGCATCTAAAAGTTGGTCATCTTAACGCCGTGACTCTCACATCTACAAATTCATTCAAGCCGTGATTGATATTCCCTTGGGTA
>BPLS01001722.1:0-11010 GCA_019656275.1 Rhododendron kiyosumense
GATAATAGAAACCCCAATTGTTTATATTAAGAGTATACTTGGCTAAATACTTTTATCTTTTAAAAAAAATAGACTTTTTAATTACTTTAAAGTATTTTTTGATTATTTTAGTATATTATTACCTTAGCAACTATTATCCATTGGATAAAAGAAGTTAGGGGAATTATTACCCATTGGGTAAAAGAGTTAGTCTTTCACCAAAGTACATGGGTTGATTAATTTAATATTTCCTTTTAAACCCATGTGTTAAAGTACCCATTATTTTAATATAAAAGTACTTAGTACCAAGATTCCTAAAGTACCCTTTTTCTTATTTTATGTTGAGGTTTTTGAACTACCTAGATACACTAGTACCATGGTTATATTAGTTTAGTACATAAAAGACTAGAATATTGCCTTAAGTACCATGTGCCCAATTGTTGGTTTAAAAGAGAATCCTAGCCTTAAAGGCTAATTTTGATCTTAAGTACTAAAGTACATATATTTTAATTGTATGCTTGCAATATATATACATATATATACATGTTAGTACATGTGGGAGAGGGAGAGAGGAGAGAGGCCGAGAGAGGGGAGAGGAGAGAGAGTGAGCCGAGAGGGAGAGGAGAGGAGAGAGAGAGGGAGAGAAAGAAGGGGGATTAGACTTGTACCTTGGCCCTTGATTTTCTTTGTACTTCAAATCCGAAGGATTCTTACTCTTCCAAGCAAAGATCTAACCACCAATGTCCTCTTTGTACATTTTATCAATTGTTAAACGCTTAGAATCTTGTACAAACCCCTATCAACCACAAAATTTGTTCAAGATCAAATCCTTGGTACACATAGCCATGCAAGCCTAGCCTTTTAGCCTTTGATCTTCCATAAAAAGTTGGATTTTGTTGGATTAAAAATTGGGGAAATGGAGAGAGAGAGAGAGGGGGCCGGCCTTAATGAGGGGGAGAGGAGCCTTGCCTATAAATAGAATGTCATCCCATGCTTTGAACTCACACCTCCTCACTGTGCTCTTCCTTCTCTCTAGAATTCCAAGAGTTCTTTGTTTCAAAGTTCAAGAATTTCTCTTGTTCTTGAGTTCTTGAGCAAAACCGCTAAACCACTTCCAAATACCACTCTTAGATTCTTAAAGTAGTCCACTTTAGGTAGTAAAGTTGTTTCTAGGAAAAGAAAGTACGACTCTTGTCCTTTCGAAGCAAACCGGAGGCCGTTACGCCGCCAATTTCAAAACCGACGACCAAATACCGTAGCCGACCACCGCCTAGAAGAACGGTAGTTAAATCCTTACTATTTTTCCTATGTTCGAGTGGTTTAAGTCATACTACTTTAAACCTCTACTTATCTTCCTTAGTTTAAGAAGTTACTTTGATCATAGATAAGGTTATCTTTTGAATGCATGGTTTATATTCGCTTATGAAAAGTCAAGCATGCTATGTAATATGGAGTTGAACGATCTTGTTGTATTAATTTCAAGGCTTTGATTGAAGGCATGTTTGTATGTAAAGTCACACACCGCGGAGTCTTGCATGAGAACGAGACACGAAAATCGAGAAAGTAGAAACATGGCACCTAGGGTGTGGTTTAACAAGAAAGATGTGTTTTCCGAGGATGGAAATATTTTTGACACTACATAATGACCATTCCGAGGGTATTATGTAAGTTTTGTGTGTGTGTGTGTGCCAATGGGAACCTGGTGCGGCGGAACCATTGTGAGGATACTCGGGAACCCGGAACGGCGGAACCGAGGTTGGGTGAGTAGCTTGGTTATCCGCGGTACGGAGCCAATGCAATGTGTGCCAATGGGAACCCGGTGCGGCGGAACCATTGTGAGGATACTCGGGAACCCGGAACGGTGGAACCGAGGTTGGGTGAGTTAAAAAGGAGTTTTTGAAAAATGGTAATAACAACACCGTTCACGACAAGTCGACACCAACGATAGTTACAAAGCAATTGTAAAAGTGTTAGTGTTATTGTCTTTTGATTACTGCTTATATACTTATCATGTGGAAATCGATGCTAGTAAGTAGGATTTTACTATTGAGCCTCCATAGTTCATGGTGTTGCCTTTTTGGTGACCCTGGCATATTATATAGGTGGCGACACTGGTATAATATGTCAGACTTGATAGACGAACAGGGCGAACTCTTCACCTTGGAGGCGTTTGGAGCCGAAGAACTCGCTAGGTTGGAGGAACAAGAGGATCCATAGAGTAGGAGCCTTAGTTCCCTTTTGTTATCCTATTTTGTATTTCAAATGCTCTTACAAGAGTTATGTTGTAATAATGAGCAGTGACTCACTTTATTTTTGTAATAAATTATCCCTTTAACGTACCCAAAATTCGGGGCGTTACAGCAACCATCCAACCAATCCAGCTTTAAGATGCCTACTTCTTCAGGGACTTGGGGTGCTTCATCCAGACCTCTAATCGTGTGCTACAAGTGTAATCAACCCGGGCACATCCATACCCAGTGCCCTCAGCTCTTTAAGGCGTGCTACAATTGCGGTAAGACAGATCATCTTGCATGGAATTGCCCTTAAGGGGCGAGAGCTCGTAGTGAGTCGGGCTCGGTACAGCAGCCGGGGGCAGGGTGTGGTGTTGGCCAGCAGTCTTTTAGGGGTACTCAGAGGTAGCAGCAGCCTCATTTCCGCCAAACATCGTCAGTTCAGAGTTCTGGGGTTGACCAAGGAGCGAGTTCGTTTGCACCTTCTCAAGGTTCCTGTCAAGGAGGAGGTTTTGTGCAGGGTCAGGGTACCCAGGGGTGTGTTTTCAATATCAACACCAATGCTTCACCTTCTGTTTCTCAAGCTCCAGAGGCATCGGTTGTAAAGGGTACTTTTCTTCTATTCAACTCTTTTGCTAGAGTATTCTTTGATTCCAGAGCATCACATTCTTTCATTGCTGCTTCATTTGTGCGTGCATTGGAATTGGACACCGAGAACCTTGATTCGCCGTTGTTTGTCAAGACACCATTAGGGGGAAAGTCATCTCTGAGTCGTATCTGTAAGGGTTGCGAGCTCGTTATTTGTGACCATCGCTTCGTTTTTTACTTTATCGTGCTGGACATGTCGAGGTTCGACGTCATTTTGAGAATGGATTGGTTGTTTATGTTTCACGTTACGATCGATTGTTTCAAGCGTCGTGTTCATATATGCCCACCTGAAGGTGTTTGTTTCGAATTCCATGGGGAGCGTCGAGAACCGTTAGAACCGTATCTGTGTGGGTCTCGGGACAGAGAATTGATTTATGCCTTATTGGTGAGCTTGACATTAGATGAGGATATGTCTATGCGTGGGGAGTTACCCTTGGTGGTTCGTGAGTTTCCCGATATATTTCTGGAAGAGTTGCCCGGTTTGCCTCCCGAAAGAGAAATTGAGTTCACGATAGACTTGCTTTTGGGCACTGCTCCCATTTCGATCCCTCCTTATCATTTTGCACCCGCCAAACTTAGAGAGTTGAAGTTCAGTTGCAGGAATTAGAAAATTTGGGGTTTATTCGTCCTAGCATATTACCGTAGGGAGCACCGGCTTTGTTTGCCCAAAAGAAGGATGGTTCACTTCGATTGTGTATTGATTATCGTAAGCTCAACCGTGTGACCATTAAGAATAAGTATCCCATGCCAAGAATCGATGACTTATTTGATCAACTTCGAGGCGCCACTTGTTTTTGCAAAATCAACTTGAGATTCGGTTATCATCAAATGAGGGTTCGTAGAGAGGATATCCCTAAAACCGCCTTCCATACTCGCTATGGTCATTATGAATTTGTTGTGATGCCATTCGGTTTGACAAACGCTCCAGCTACTTTTATGGATCTCATGAACCGTATCTTCCGTGCGTATCTTGATCACTTTGTGGTTGTATTCGTTGACGACATTTTTATATATTCATCCACGGAGGAAGAACATCAAACTCATCTTGCCATCATCCTTAAACTCTTAAAGGAACACCGTTTATACACCAAGCTTAGTAAGTGCGAGTTTTGGTTACCTGAGGTTAAATACCTAGGTCATGTGGTTTCGAAAGGAGGGGTATCCGTCGATCCAGGAAAGATAAAGTCCATTATGAACTGGCAATGACCGAAGAACGTGTTTGAAATCCGAAGCTTTTTGGGATTGGCCGGGTACTACCGTCGTTTTGTTTTGGACTTCTCTCGTCTAGCGGCACCGATGACTAGGCTAACGTGTAAAGGAACCCGTTTCGTTTGGAGTGACTCTTGTGAGACGGCTTTTGAAGAATTGAAGAGGAGGTTGACTACCACGCCAGTTTTGACTGTGCCTGAACGTGGGGTTGGCTACTCCGTGTATTGTGATGTGTCTAAAGAAGGATTGTGGTGTGCATTGATGCAAGTGGGGCGAGTGGTAGCATATGGTTCGAGGCAATTAAAAACTCACGAGCGAAACTATCCTACTCATGACTTGGAACTCGCGGCCGTTGTTTTTGCTTTGAAGAGTTGGTGTCATTATCTCTACGGTGAGAAATTTGAAGTCTTTTCCGTTTGTTTTCCCAAAAAGAGCTTAACTTGCGTCAACGTTGTTGGATGGAACACTTAGAAGATTACGATTTTGAATTGCATTATCACCTGGGAAAGGCAAACGTTGTGGTGGACGCATTGAGTAGAAAACCGATAAATTTAGCAAACTTAGCTATCCGTGAATGGAAGATGGTGAACGATTTAGGCTGTTATGCTTCGCACTTCGAGGAGGTTCAGGAAGGGGTCACGTTATGTAACTTGACCGTGCAATCGGCTTGATCGACTTGGGTAGTGGAAGCTCAACAAAACAATGAAGAAGCAGAGGAACTTCGTACCAAATTCCTTAACGGTAAGGGTCGGGATGGGTGGATGATTCATGCCGACCAAAGTTTATGTTATCAAGGGAAGTTATTTGTACCCATTTTGTGTCGGGAAGAAATCCTACGAGAGTTTCACCATTCATCATTAGCCGTTCATCGGGGAGGAACAAAGATGTATCACATTTGCGTAGCAATTTTGGTGGCCGGGAATGAAGAGGGATGTGATTTTTCCAAATGTCTTACGTGTCAATAGGTAAAAGCTGAACATCAACGACTAGTAGGAGAACTACAATCATTACTGGTAGCCGAGTGGAAATGGGAAAATGTGACGATGGATTTTGCTACGAGTTTGCCGAAATCGCCGAGGGGACATGATGCCATTTGGGTTATCGTGGACCATTTTACCAAGACCGCTCACTTTCTACCTATTCATGTTACCGATTACGTGGAAATGCTCAGCCGTTTGTACATTTAGGAGATCATTCGACTTCACGGGATTCCCGTATCTATTGTGTCCGATCAAGACCCGAGATTCACTGCACGTTTTTGGCAAAGTTTACAGCCCGCTTTGGGCACTAACCTCTTGTTTAGCACCGCTTATCACCCACAAACCGATTGTCAATCCGAGCGAACAATCTAGATTTTGGAGGATATGCTTCGGGCTTGTGTTATGGATTTCTGGGGTAATTGGGAAGACCATCTATCGTTAGTCGAATTTGCGTACAACAATAGCTATCAATCAAGTATCGAGATGGCGCCATATGAAGCCTTGTATGGGAGACTGTGTTGATCACCCGTGTGTTGGACCAAATTGGGAGAGGCTACATTGGTCGGGGTGGACATGATCAAAGAGGCTACCGAGAGTATGAGAATGATTCGCCAACGACTTTTAGCAGCTCAAGTGTAACGCCCCTAATTTTAGGTTCGTTAAAGGGATAATTTATTACAAAATTAAAGAGAGTCACTGCTCTTATTACAACATAGCTCTCGTAAGAGCATTTGAAATACAAAATAGGATAACAAAAGGGAACTAAGGTTCCTACTCTACGGCTCCTCTTGTTCCTCCAACCTAGCGAGTTCTTCGGCTCCAAATGCCTCTAAGGTGAAGAGTTCGCCCTGTTCGTCTATCAAGTTTGACATATTATACCGGCGTCGCCACCCATATAATATGCCGGGGTCACCAAGAGGGTAACACCATGAGCTACGAAGGCTCAATAGTATAATCCTAATACTAGCATCGATTTCCACATGATAAGTATATAAGCAGTAAACAAGGTTAATAACAATAACATATTCTCATTCATAATACAACTACCGTGGCGTCCAAGTTTTACTTAGTTCTTCCTACACGGCTCATCGTTGACCGTGATGTCTATTTTTTTCAAATACAAGTTAACCTTTCCAAAATCCTTTATTTAACTCAACCAATCTCGGTTCCGCCGCGCCGGGTTCCTGAGCATCCTCACAATGGTTCCGCCGCGCTGGGTTCCCATTGGCACACACTTGTTTTGGCTCCATACCGCGGATAATCAAGCTACACATCCTACCTCAGTTCCGCCACGCCAGTCTCCCGAGTATCCTCACAATGGTTCCGCCGCGCCGGGTTCCCATTGGCACACACACGACTTACGTAATACCCTCGAGATGGTCATTACGTAGTTTCGAAAATATTTCCCACCGGGAAAACACAACTTTCTTATTAAACACACCCTAGGTGCCATGTTTCTAACTTTCTTGGTTTTTTGTGTCTCGTTCTCATGCAAGACTTCGCGTGTGAGACTTTTCATAGAAACATGCATTTAATCAAAGTCTTGAAATTAACACAACAAGATCATCCAACTCTAGGTACATAGCACGCTTGAAACATCTTGAAAGTAAAACATGCATTTTCAATTTCAAAAGATAACCTTATCTTACTTTAGTAAGAACAATCAAAGTTACTTCCCAAATGTCATACAACCCATACAATACATAGAGTTGAAGTGTAAAACTACTTTATGCTTGGAAAATAGGTAAGGATAACTACCGTTCTTCTAGGCGGTGTCGGCTACGGAAGATTGGTCGTTGGTTTTGGTTTTGGCGGCGTAACAGCCTTCGGATTGCTTCGAAAGGAAAAGAGTTGTACTTCTTTTCCTAGAAACAACTTCCTAACCTTAACTAAGCTACTTTAATGATCGATGGGTGGTATTGCTCAAGAACACTCAAGAAGAAAGAAAGTTCTTGAACTTTGAACTAAGAACACTTGAATTTTTAGAGAGAAGGAAGAGTAAATTGTTTTGAGGTGTGAGTTCAAGCATAGAATGGCTCTCTATTTATAGGCAAGGGCTTCCCTCCCTCCCTCATATGGCCAGCTCCCTCTCTCTCTCCTTTCCCCAATTTTTAAATCCAATAAAATCTACTTTTTATGAAAGATCAAGGCAAAAATCCTAGGGTTGCATGGCTATGATGTACCAAAGATTGAGTTTTGAACAAATTTGTGGTGGAAGAGTAATTGGTGCAAGATTCCAAGAGTTTAAACAAATGCTAAAATGTACAAAAGAGGACATGGAAGTTAAGTTTTGCTTTGAAAGAGTAAAATCTTCCAAGATTGGATGTACAATGGAAGATCAAGGTCAAGAGTACACATCAATCTCCCTCTCCCTCTCTCCCCATTCGGCTCTCTCTCTCTCCTCTCTCTCTCCCATTCGGCTATCTCTCTCCCTCTCTCCTCTCTTGCTTCCTCAAGGTACATATATATATATAAAAACTAAGTACTTTTTGTACTAAGTATCAAAAGTAGACCTTAAGGGCTAGGATTTGCCCAATAAACTAATAAATAGGCATATGGTACTTAGGGTAATTATTCTAATCTACCAAGTACTTATATATTACATACATATGTACCCATGTACTTAGGAAGATCAAAACCCTCTTAGAAAAGTAAATAAAAGTACTTTAAGAATCTTGGTACTAAGTACTTATTTAATAAAATACTAAATACTTTCACACATGGGTTAAAAGAAAATATTAAATTAAATGAACCTCATGGTACTTTGAAAGACTAACTCTTTTATCCATTAGGTAAAAATTCCCCTAACTTCTATTATCCAATGGATAATAGTTATTAGGTCAAATATATACTAAAATAATCCAAGAAGTACTTTAAAGTAATTTAAAAGTTTATTTTTTGTAAAGATTAGTACTTTAACCAAATAGACATTTAATATAAACAAATGGGGTTCTATTATCCAATGGATAATAGTTTTCCTAACATTTATTGTCCAATGGACAAAGAATAAACCAAAATAATTAAAAGAAAAAGAATATTCAATTCTTTATCTAGGGTCAAAAAGGTTCGAAAGGTTCATGAGGGGCAAAATGGTCCATTTGCGGTGACTAGATGGCTTCCTAGTTTAGTTTCTCCAACCGGATGGTTAGAAGCTAACTAGGCTTGCTAAATAGGACTAAAGTGTCAAGAAATAAATTTCAAGGGCTAAAGCGTAATTATAACAATTACAGGAATTTAAAGCAATTCAAGCAATTAAAATTAATAACTCGAATAATAAATAACTTTTCATTTATTGAAATTTAGAGTTATTACAACCTATCCCCCTTAAACAATTTCGTCCTCGAAATTAGGCGTATGCTAGGATTCGAACAGGTGAGGGTAATTCATCTTTATGGTTTCTTCTCTTTCCCATGTAGTCTCTCCAGCTCCACGATGCTCGAACCAACTTGATCGTCTTGTTACGGATAGTCTTCTCACTTCGGTCTTGAATCTCTATCGGCTCTTCCTCGTACGTCGCGTCTTCCTCGATAGAAATATCCTCCCAGTTGAGAACGTGAGTGGGCAATGCCAGATACTTGTGAAGCATGGACACGTGAAACATGTTATGCACTCTATCCAGCTGTGGTGGCAGGGCCAGGCGATAAGCAACCTTTCCGATCTTCTCTACGATGTCAAAAGGTCCAATGTAGCGCGGGGACAGCTTTCCCTTCTTTCCAAATCTGATGACTCCTTTCTTCGGTCTGATCTTCAGGAACATGATCCCCCACGGCAAAAGACAAGGGTCGGCTCCTTTTATCCGCATAACTCTTCTGTCGGCTTTGAGCAGTCTGGATCCTTTGCCTTATGGTCTTGACCTTCTCCTTTGTATCTCGCACTATGTCAGGTCCAAACAATCCCGTTTCTCCAGCATCCGTCCAGCAGACTGGCGATCGACAGGGTCGACCGTATAAGGCTTCGTACGGTGCCATCCCGATGCTTGCTTGATAATTGTTGTTGTAGGCGAACTCCACCAACGGTAAATGCTGCTCCCAATTCCCAGAGAAATCCAAAGCGCAGGCTCTCAGCATGTCCTCCAGAGTCTGAATAGTCCTCTCCGTTTGTCCGTCTGTTTGTGGGTGGAAGGCCGTGCTAAGCCTTACGTCCGTTCCCAATGCTTTCTGCAATCCTTTCCAAAAGTGTGACACAAAACGTGGGTCTCTGTCAGACACTATCGAGATCGGTACTCCATGGAGGCGTACGATTTCTCGAATGTACAACAGGCTTAGTTGCTCCACGTTTTTTGTCATCTTGACAGGCAGAAAGTGTGCAGACTTGGTGAGTCGATCTACGATCACCCAAATAGCTGTATTGGACTTGGCAAATCTTGGTAATCCAGTGACGAAGTCCATTGAGATGTGCTCCCACTTCCAAGTCAGTATTGGTAAGGGTTGAAGGTCTCCCCCAGGTTTCTGATGCTCGGCCTTGACTTGTTGACACACCAAACAGGTGGACACGAATCGTGCTACATCCTTCTTCATTCCTTCCCACCAGTACGTTCTTCGCAGGTCATGATACATCGTTGTACCGCCAGGGTGAACTGCGAAGTTCGAATGGTGAGCTTCTCGGAGTACGTCTTCTCGAAGGGTTCCAACATTAGGCACAAATACCTTTCCCTTGAATCTCAGACTGTTATTCTCCTATATAGTCCATCCTGGCACCGCCTTTCCTTCTCGGATTTGATGCCGAACGAATTCGCAATTATGCTCGAAGGTTTGGGCTAGTAAGATTTCCTGATGAAGTGCTGGATCCGCAATTAGAGCGTACAATCGAGCGTTTCCATTTTTTGATGATGGGCGCAAATTGAACTCGTTGAGAATGTCTACCATTTTCCATTCCTTGATGGCAGTCTTGACTTTCTGTGCTCTTTCCTTTCGACTAAGAGCGTCAGCTACCACGTTGGCCTTGTCGGGGTGATACTGCAATGTAAACTTGTAGTCCTCCAAGTACTCCATCCATCGACGCTGCCTCAAGTTCAACTCCTTCTGAGTGAAAAGATACTTGAGACTCTTGTGGTCGGTAAAAACTTCTAATTGTTCTCCCCACAGATAGTAACGCCATGACTTGAGAGCGAATACTACTGCAGCCAATTCTAAGTCATGGGTGGGGTAGTTCTTCTCGTGCGGTCGGAGTTGTCGAGATCTGTAGGCTACAACCTTTCCATTCTGCATCAGCACACATCCTAAGCCATCTCTTGACGCATCACAGTAGACTGTATAATCGACACCACGCTCAGGAATGATGAGAATCGATGCACTGGTCAGTTGTCTCGTTGGATGGCACCCCCTTGAGGTTTAATCGCATTTTATCCCTTCGTGACAAACCAACTTGACCTGTTGGATGGCACGCCTCGGGGTTTAATCGCATTTTATCCCTTCATGAAAAACTAACGTATCTCGTTGGATGGCACCCTTCAGGGTTTAATCGCATTTTATCCCTTCCAGACAAACTAACAAGTCTCGTTGGATGGCACCCCTCGGGGTTTAATCGCATTTTATCCCTTTGTGACAAACTAACTTGTTTTGTTGGTGTAGAGACCCGTGTTTTAGGGCCGTAATTTTTTTTTTAGAAATGTTAAATTATCGAGTGATGACGTAAATTGTGGAAATTTGAATAAAGGCATGGTTATAAGATTAGGGGATCAATGTGACATAATTGCAAATGCAGGGGTGGAAGTGCAATAAGTGAATATGTATATATATGTTTAAATGTACAGGGAGATCATTTTTGCCTTCCCATTTTCTTTCTTTTTTTTCTTCTTTCTCGGCTCTCTCTCTGTTCCTCCTCCGAAAACACCCCTCTTCCACTTCTCTCTTCGATTTCATCTACCTAGGAGATGATTCCGGACAAAGCTCAAGAATTAAAGTTGTTCTACGGAGCGCGGGCTTTCCGAATATCCAAGAAAAATTACGATCGGACAACATGGG
>BPLS01001728.1:0-11128 GCA_019656275.1 Rhododendron kiyosumense
GAAGTAAGAAGTAAGGGATAAGTTTGTAGTAGTGTTTTCAAAGTAATGTGAGGATGTCATCAATCCGTCAAATGAAAATGCAAAAAGCTCGTCTGAATTGATTTATGGGTTGTGGCACAATATACTTTGAAATTAACACTCACACTCAAATTGCAAAACGCCAAAATCGAGCTCCTATATAGGGGTCATCATTGGGCCGGGCCGGGCCAGGCCAACTAGTCAAGTCAATATCCAAGCCCGCTCATGGGCCGGGCCGATCGGGTTTTTACTTTTTTGCGGGCTGGGTTACCTACCAAAAATTGAAGCTCAAGCTCGGTCCACAGGCTACCCCAATTAACGGGCTAGCGGGCCAAAAATCGGGTGGGCCAATGAGTAGGCCAAAAGCCAAGCAGGCTTAAATTTTCTTGGGTAAGGGAAAAAAGAAAGGATTTTGGGCTAATGGGTGGGCCTGTGAGCGGGCTATTGGGCGGGCTCACGGGCCGGGTCTACAGGCGGACCGAGTAAAAATTCATAGGCCCAAGCCTGCCCATTATAAACTACGGGCCGGCCCACCCATTTTATGGGCTCAGGCTGGATAAAAGCCTGATGGGTTGGGCGGGCAGCAGGCCTTTGGGCTAAATGATGACCCTTACGCCTAAACATCCTCTAATAGAGAGTGGAGTGGAGTGTAATTGGTGTCTCTCTTATACTCGCATGCACATGGGCAGGTCCGGCTTTGAGATTCTTAGGGCTTAAAACGCACTTAAGAGCAAGGATGGAGACAGAGGGAGGCTAGTAAGGGCAGTCACCCCGCCTACGATTCTAAAAAAATACTACTATTACATTGAAAAAAAAAACCTATTATCAAAATGTATAGTCTCGCCCCTCTCCAGAAATATAACTCGCCTCCCCTACGTGCCATGTCAGTAGTAGTGAATAAATACTCATTGCAAGATTTTTCAATGAGCCAAGTTCTACATTATACACTAAAATTAATGGAGACGTCTACGAAATCACCAATAAATATCCACTATAAAGAAACGTTACCAAGTCTAGGCTACTTTATGCATGAAATCTGATTGCAAGACTTTTTCAACAAATTCTATTCTATGATAATGATACTGAATTGGCCTTGACAAGTCTTTGCACGCTAGCTATTGTATAGAGTGGTAAGGACATTGCCAAATCCCTAATGATAAAACATGAGATTCTCAATTAATGATTGCAAGATTTTTCAAAAACAAAACAAAGATGGAAAGATGAGAAGATGCTATTTTTGTCTATTCTTTGATAATAACATATATATTCTCCAAGTCTTTTGTGGCTCTACGGAATCCAAAGAAATATGACATGAGTGATCGTAAGATTTTTTGAAAAAGTCAAGCTCACATTGTTATACAAACGTAATCATGTAACGACCCGGATTTTTGCCCTATTTTTTTTTCGAATAAAGAAATTATTTTTAATCAAATAGTCTATAGTAATCGATTAACTATTTTAAAGTGTAATTAGATTAAACCAGAACCTAGATTAATTTTTCGTGACTAAAATTAGTTTAGCAAAATTTTAATTCAACTTGTAATTATAAATGTGTGTGCATACTTATCTATATTATTCATACTAATAATCATCCCACAATTTATGGGATTTGGTTACCCATCTCTCACCAATCTCTCCCTCTATCTTTATTTTTTTCACTTACCCACTTCTCTTCAAACTCTTCCTAAACTATATCTCGTTTTAATCTCAATAACATCCCACCTCCTTCCAATTACTCTATAAAACCAAACCCCCCTTTTCCATTCTTTATTATTCGGCTGAGAGAGAGAGAGAGAGAGAGATAGAGAGAGAGAGAGAGAGAGAGAGAGAGAAGAAATCTAGAAAAAGGAGAGCAAAAAAAAAAAAAAAAAAGATCGATCACCCAATTTCAATTTTCGTCCATATCACGTCCCTCTGTTTACGGCCTGTTTCTTCCTAGTTGCTGACGTTTTTAGGCATAAGTTTCTTCACGAATGTTGTAGAGGGCGTCGAGATCTTCGATTTCGACCCAAGAATCACCCAAAAAGGTCAATGATTGATTGAGTTATCGCTGTCCAAAGTTCAGTAAAATTCTCGGATTTCTGTTTTCAGACAGCAAACAGGACTTATGAAAACCCCCACTTTCTCTTAGTTCGAATGGTTTTCGGGCTTCGACTTCTTCACAAAAGTTGTAGAGCGTTTCAAGATCTTCGCGTTAGACACAAGAATCGTCCAGAACGGCAGAGGTTTGATCAAGTTATTCCAGTCCAAAGTTTCTGCTAAAATACCGATCTTTCGCCGCCAAACGAAAACCCACCGACTCCACCGAATCGTTTTGTCCAGATTAAAGGTAGAATAATCCCTCTCCTACTTCTCCTAAGTATATTAAGTAATTACGTATCAATTTTATGATCCGGATTGAAAGAAATCGATCTCGACGTCGTGTGGTCGAGACCAGCCGTTCTCCTCTGTTTATTTATTTATTTATTTCTTCGGCTGTGAACAGTGAATCCCACGAGATGGGTATTGAATTTTTTTTTGGATAAAATAACACTTTGGTCCTCCTAAATTATTTAAGTATACTAGTTTTGGTCCAAATGTATGATATATATTATAATTAGCCCCTAAGTATATTAATGCTTTAATATGTTAATGTTAATTAAAAAGAAACGAAATCGGCATAGGACGGACGAAACCCAGTTGTTCGTATGCTACTGTTGTTAAGCGTTAGAACAAAAAAAAGAAGAAGATGACCCTATATTGCAGTTACACCCCTGAGGTTGTTTAGTATAGAAATTTGGCCCAATTAAGTTATTGACTTAAAACGATTAGACCCGTAGGTTACTTAATTGTACAGTTTTGACACCATTGTTATATTACCGCTAATATGTTAATCTAATTTCATAGAGTAAATTATTACAAGCCTAGACTTACTAGTAATTGAACAAATTAACTTTCTCTAATAAAGATTTCCATTAATATAATCAACTTCTTGGCCACACGAGACTAAGGGCAACGGTCCATTCATAAAAAGTTTATGATTGCATTGCTTGTTATTGTCTTAATTATTATTTTGATTAATTGTATATTGCTCCAATACTTGATTTAAATGTTAGATTGGACCCTAGAGACATGGGGTGGTATGCGAATAGAATTCACCTAGACGATGTTAGATAATGGATGAATTGGAAAATTTTATTTTTAGAATGCCTGCAGGCGTGATTTTGAGATGTGATGAGATATGTGATGAGATTGGTGATAGTTTGAAACTGGCAAAGTAAGCCCAGTGGTGATTGATGAAATGATCCTGGCGAGAGTCCAGTGATGAATTGAAACTAGCAAAGTAAGCCCAGTGATGATTGTGATGATTGTGAAGTGGTACATAAGATAGGCGAATCCTAGTTATGATTCGGGCATGATAAGCTTCCTTTTGTTGTAATGAGAGGGATACACGCTAGGTACATAACTGAGGTGCAATCCGCGACAACAAAAGAAAGTGAATGTAGAGACCCGTAAATTCATTTCATAATTTTATTGTTTTATAAATGGAAAAGTGACGAATTAATGAAAATAAAATGAAATAACATAAAATTGGGGGTCAATGTGGGAGAATATGAAAGATCAGGGGTGGTGGTGTAATTTGTGCATGTGTGTGGCGTGTATATCTCCTGGGGAGAATTCCTTTTTTTTTACTTTTTCTCATTTCTCTCTTTTCTCTCGGCTCTCTCGATCTCTCTCGCTCTCTCAACCAAAAATGCATCTCCAAACCCAAAACCCACAATAATCAACTCCCAAACAATTTTCTACTCGCATTTTGGAGCTCGTATTGCGTTGGACAAAGCTTGGTTCGGTGTATTGTTGCTTGAATTGGATTCCAGAAGTTAGGGCTTGCTCTATCTTTTCGATTTCGGTTTAGATACTCGAGGTAGGGAATTCTACCTCTCTTTATATGTTATTTGGGTTCTCCTATGTCCTATTTGAGTATCTCCATGCTTTGTTTGAGCTTGTGTTGATTGTTGTTTGGTCTGGACTACAATCTGTTATCTGAGGAAAAATCGCCAAATTTTGATTTCCTACCGGTAGGATCTTTTTCTCTACCGGTAGAACCTTGTTTCTGTGATAACGTGTACTCGCTGTTTTGTGTTTGTACCGGTAGGACTTGTTCCCTACCGGTAGGACTGCTAATTTTTCTCACCTACCGGTACCTTTTTATTTCTACCGGTAGAGAAATTGTGAACCAGAGTTTTTGTTCCCACTGTTTCAGCTTTCTACCGGTAGCCCCGTATTCCTACCGGTAGGCCACCAGTTACATGTCAGATTCCTTTTGTTCCTTCCGTGAGCTGACGTTCCATTCTTTTTTTCAAAGTTCTAAAAGTTAATCCATGGGTTGTATATTATTATATACATATATAATATGAGTTGGACAATCATGCATTTCTTTTTTGATCAATGGTGTACGAAACATATTTATAATGTGGTCAAATTTGTGAAACTGTGAAACGGCAAGTACCAGCTCTTTGCACGACATTTGTATGAACGATTCACTTGAACACATAAATAATATGAGACAGCTTGACAGGTAATATCGAGTAGTTCGAAGGGTGAATTGAGATAGCAAGTTTGGGAACAAAAATGGAAAATACGATTGAGTTGATGCGTGAACTATCCACTTAACATCTCTATTCCTCTTTCATCCGTACTCTTGTAATTGAAATTTTGGAAACACATTGGGTGAAATGCGAAACGAGTAACATGAGGTGGATGTACGGGGTCATGAGTACCCGGAAAGTATCATGGGTATATGGGGCCCTAATCCCGGAATGTGAAGTGGATGTACGGGGTCATGAGTACCCGGAAAGTGTCGTGGGTATATGGGGCCCTAAGACCCAGAAAGTTCTCTCAAGTTAGTTATTGGATGAGTTAATGGAGGAGGGATTATTTAAACTTATATTGGAGATCAATGGGAGGCGTGCGGAGTTCCTTAAACCGGAATATAGTCGTTAATACAGAAAATGTTCTAAATGGAGGTGTGAACAAAAAGGAAAGATAAAAGTGGACTAATAGATTGACTATCGATAGAAAAGCACTCCTTGAGCCTCGGTTTGCCGATTCGAAATTGGTTTCCATAGCAACCTCATTGTCATCTAGAGCTTGGTTTCTTTTGTTCTACTCATTCTTTCGTCTCACTCAATTGCATATAGAGTTTGCGTAGACTTTTCTACTGGGCTAGTGTAGCTCAAGTTTTATATTATTTTCAGGTGCTAATTCGGAACCATAGCTTGCATTGCTTGGAGTGCTTGACGTGTGGACATTACTTTTGAAAGTTAACCGAAGGAGTTACCGAATCACCTTTGTAAATTTATTTTGAAGATGTATTTGTAACTAAATTGTAATTCTTTTGACTTGGAATATTGTATCTATTAATCCTCTTTCGAAATTCGATACTTATGTCAATTTGGGGCCATCGAGCTAATATTGTAATATTTTGGAACCGTGTGAATTTGGAAGTATTTGCCGGGGGGATGAGAACGCGTTGATTATTTTGAGTATCGTAAGGGATATTTGTGAGTATTTTATTATAAAAATCATTTATATTTATGTTGAAAATTCGGGACGTCACAGTGAACTCATAGGACAGGGCATAGCTAGCGGTTGGGGAGGAAAGATCCCGCAGAGGAGATCTTAGATTACACGTCAAGTTAATGGATAGTAATAAACCGATTTATGTGGATCAAACTCTGTTTTACTTTTTTGCATTACTATTATCCTGCTGTTTACTAGCTGTAAAGTAAGAGGGGTAGTTGGATTGAATTATTCTACTGGGTGATTTATCACTCACGGATATGTTTGTATCCTAGCAAATCGTTTGCTTCGGCGATCAATTTGCCAGATGGCACAGGATTCAATGATGATGCAGTTCGACACGAAAAGAATATCAGGAACGAAGATCGAGTATGCTTGGAATCTATATCAAGCCTAGAGTCGGCTCTGAAGTTAATGTATTTTGGATTACTAAATCTATCTTGAGTTGGAAATAATTAAACTTTATTTAGGAAATTATATTTATTTAGCAAATTTTCTTAAGAAAATTATTTTATTTTGCTTCCGAAAGGTCGGAGCGTCACAAACCAACACAGAAAGATGAGAAAAGACTCTTCTCATCAATTCTATGATACAATGACATGCCATGTTTTTGTTGCTTTGTGGAGTTCTAGCTAGTAACGTGGTCATTAGTGATTGAAAGACTTTTATAGCAAAGTCAAGACTCAAGACCCATCTAATAAACATAGACAGAAAAGGGAAGATTTCTATCGAAACTGATAACTCTGGCGTGCTACCTTGCTAAGTTATTGTTACATCGTATTTGGTCCTCCAAAGATATATTAGTCTAGGTGCACACACAAGGATGGAGTTAGGGGGTTTAATAGGGGCAGCCACCACAACAAGAATTTTAAAAAATACAATTATTATATGTAAAAAAAAAAAGTTATTCTCAACTTATATACACTCGCACCGGTAGATTTTTTGAAGAAAGGAGATCCAAAACTATATTAGTCTTTTTCCTACTCCATATGTATGGGTGGCAAATTAGATCCAAATCCATTAATAAACCCAAACCCACTCACTAAAAATTAGACCCAACCCATTAATTAGTCGGGTTAGAATGGGTCCAACCCATTTAACCCATTTATTAATTAAATCTTAATTGGGTATCAATTGGATCAATTTAAATAATCTAATAAGTCAGAAATATAACCCACCCAAAAAATACACTAACGACCGCATAAAACATTCCGTCACGCTGAAAGACAATCCACGTGTTTGACCTCTAATCGTGGCCTGGTTTGGGAGAAAAGATTATCCACTGCAATCAGCACATTGCCAATCGTCACACTTGGTTGATACTTCACCCACATATAAATCTTCAAAATAGTGTTTGCACTGCGCTCGTTTTTCATCGGACAATTTCGAATATATCCATAAAAAATATTCTAGAATTACAAATACTTACACAAATTCACTTACATTCACATTGAGACCCACACATACTACACCTCCAGTGTATGTGGGACCCACCAAAATTTGTGAGTGTGAGTGTGTGTAAAATGTTTGTATAAAAATTAAAAAACAAATCTATATTCTCATCAATGCACTTTCCTCCGTTATTGTAACATTTTGTTTAGAAAGATGGTTTTATGGTCATACTCACGCTCCAACATGCACACACATTTTGACTCTGTTTTCTTTGGATCTATAAAACTAAGGGAATATGACACTCAATGACGTCTTTTGATAATTAATACTACCTGTCAGGGACATTTTCAGCATTACCAAATGTTCTTAGTTTGTCATTGGCTGATATTCATTATCAAAATACGTTCTGGACCGTCATTTTCCCTAAAACTAACAACTCTCTCTGTGCAAGGTCCACAATAATTTTGTTGTCCAATTATTACATACATTTCTCCCTCTGTCTCTCTAAAAAGAAAATTTCACCATTAAAGAAAAGAAATTTTATACGTTATAGGTGCTATCAAGCTGTTGTTGCTACTGTTTGGTTTACTTTCCAAGGTCTACCCGTCACCTTTATTTTAGTTTTTCTTTTTTTTCCATGTAATCCAAAAAAAATAGAGCGAAGGAAGAGTTGTTCGTCAAAAACAAAAAATTTAAATCGAACAGTCAAATGAAAAAGAGCAAAGGATAATATGGTAATTTTAGTGTACATGGATATTTTAGTCATTTAGATATATAGAGGTAATGTTGTCATATTAGTGTACATGATAATTTAGTAATTTTAGAATTTTAATATATATGTAATTGGGTTAATGGGCGGGTCGGGTTTGATTTTAAATAAATGGGTTGGGTTTGGTATGGGTAATTGAGCTCTTAATTAATGGGTCTAAATGGATTATAACTTACCCATTTTGACCCAAATCTGCCCATTTGTCACCCCTATCCATATGCAAACGACAAACATCATACTATAGTTGTCACCCCTATCCATATGCAAACGACAAACATCATACTATAGTTTTTATTGTGTTATTTTAATTTTTCCTAGAGTTGATAACTATTCATATTCAATGCATGGTTTTTTTAGTATACATTTAATTTGCGGAGTCGGGGATACTGCCAACTGGGGGTACTTGGCAATGGTGTTAAGCGGTCATTCCGGCTGTTTTATGTACTTGGATTGTATCCGAGCCATCCATGCCGAGATGAACAGCCAGATCGGCCACTCGGCACCGCTGCCAACCACCCTCACTTGGCAGTATACCCCAATCATACTGTTGGGGTAAAATCCTGGCTTCGTCCCTGCTTAAGAGGCTCCTAAGACTTGAACCATGTATCTCTTGGATAGAGAAATTAAACTTTTCCACTAGGCTAGCTAGCTAATTTGTAATGTAAGCGCTACATTAAATATATATTACATATCTAGCTATACTTATCTGGGGCCCTAATTTTGATCCAAAAAGGTATAAAAATACCTTGTGGTAGCACGTGGTAGATTCAAAATGATTTTGTCAAAGTCTATTTGTTCGTGTCAAAATGAGCATATTACAGTGCTAAGAGTTTACAAAATAACAATTTCGTTGCTCCCGTTTGGTGCGATAGGTGGAAAAATTAGTCAGGTTTGCTGAGAGAGCACTGTTTTTTGTTTTTGTCTTCCCTCAATATTGTTTACATCAACGGATTAGCGAGGTGTTAATAGTCCACAAGGATGATTCTGAGACTATTCATAACTCTGAATTCTAACGCCCATGACGGAGCTCGAACCCTAGCCTCTCTTGTAACGGGACTCGAACCCTGACCTCTCTCACAACGAGACTCGAACCTTGATCTCTTATATGGAAATGACCAGAAGAAGCCAACTGAACTACAGCCATTGGCAGGCACTACTAGACATTGTCATACTTGTTGGTATATTTAGAGCAAGAAATAACTGTGTCAAAATTGGACGTTAAAAGTTTGACGGTAGATTTGCTCTAAAAAGGAGGTGTACAGAGAGAAATAACCTTTTCCTAATGAATGAAAGGGATTGGAAAGTACTGTAGTGCAAGGCCCTGCAAAGCATCTTGTCGATCTTGACAATGAATGGTTGAGATATGATTTTTAATTATAATCGGTAAGAATCATTTATTATCGATCATAATTGATTTTGAATCTGGATAGTTCATTGATGAGATCGATGGTTGTGTGTCGCCCTACATGCGCACTACAGCACCATCGGATCCAAATGAAAGATGTTTGTTTCTCTTAGTTTTTTTTTTTTTAGCTTTTTTAGACTTTGTAGGGTGTCTTTATTCAAAATTTTATTCGTATTTTTTAATTTTGTGTCAAATTTTTGTAGATTATTAATTTGAAAAAGTTAAAAATTATGACTTTCAGCAAATATTTTCAGAAATATTCAAGATAAATAAAACTCAAAAAGTCCGGCTTTGGTAAAAATAAAAATAAAAATATTTTTTAAATTTCTCTCATCGAAACGAATCAATAATTCAAAAACATTAGCGTAAAATTAATAAATGTGTTTTTTTTAACAAGTACATAATGCCGAAAAAGCCCAAACACTAAGATAAACAACACCTAAAAAGTGAGATTTTTACGGAAAAAAATACAAGAATAATTAAATAAAGTGAGATTTGTTGTTCAAACTAAACAATAAGCTATGAACACATTAACCAACTAAATGCTACGTGAGAAACCATACTTGGTGAGATCGTTTGCTCATGTCCTCCCTCTGTGAAGACCAAAGTTCAAGTCCCATGCGGGACAAGATTTGGGATTTCAGGGCCATGGAGAACCTCTGAGCCTCCTCGTTACTAATTTCCCTTTAACCCCTGCTAACTATAAAATACTAGTGCTAGCCCGCATCTCTATTGAAAGGGGATGACAGTTGTGTGATTTAGGTGAAAACCATGAGCACTTAACCGGGGAGTAGGAGAATGCACTACAACCTTTGGATCAAATGAATATAAGCCGTTCCAACAACTTGTTCTCACACCCTTATATTTTATAATAGAGATGAAAAAAAAAAAAAGTAAATGCTACCCAAGAAAATACACTGAAGCCGTTCCAGTTTTTTGAAAGAGGAGTGCTAGGTACAAAGAAAATAGGCAAAGAAATGACCCTTAAAGTGTACATGAACGACCCAGATTCATTATGCAGTGCATCTAAGCCGTTCATGTACACTTTAAGGGTCGTTTCTTTGCCTATTTTCTTTGC
Organism: Rhododendron kiyosumense; assembly: GCA_019656275.1. Classification (NCBI taxonomy): domain Eukaryota; kingdom Viridiplantae; phylum Streptophyta; class Magnoliopsida; order Ericales; family Ericaceae; genus Rhododendron; species Rhododendron kiyosumense. The sequence goes on from BPLS01001728.1 coordinate 10,225, forward strand.
ACTTAGCATTTCTCTTTTTTGAAAAAGGAAGGCTTAGAAAAAGAAGATAATTTCAAACTCCAAAATTATATATTTACGCAAATAATTTTCTTACCAATATGGATCTTGTTTGATAGATCTCATTAAGATCTTTTAAACGATGTAAAAAAAATTGAAAAATTATTTTTTATTTTTATTATATTTAAATTTGAAATTACCTTCTTTTTGAAAAAGAAGGTTTTTGGAGAAAGCATAACGGGCCTTAGTTTCCCCGCCAACTAATGAATTAAAAAATACTCCTACTAACGAAGTCATCCCTAACCCTGCGGAAAGTCTCCTCTCCCTCAAAATCATCCTTGTGGAAAGTCTCCCAAGGCTGCTACTCACACAGCATATATACACAAATTGTGTGCACAGATCCAATGTGAGGTCCACTAAGAATCTCACACAAATAATTTTATTCGTTCAATAATTGTAATACATTTTTTCAAGAGCTCTTGCAAAAAAATCAGCGAATTTCAATATCTATAAATGCTTGATCCAATCATGTAAGTTTTTATTTAGATTTCAAGACAATGAAAAGTTAGATAGTTGGATCGAGTACTTATAAGTATCAAATTGAGCTAATTTTTAACGGGAGCCCTTAAAAAATATTTTACATTTAATGAACGATTCCGATCATTTGTTTGGAACTGATAGTAGGCTCCAGACAGTGATCTTTGCATGATGCGTGCGTCAAAAGTCTGTGTCAACAGACTTCGTTTTTGTATTGTTCATCTGATGAGTCGTGACCCAATTTTATTCAATAATCAATTGACTGTACGTATGATGTATAGGATATATAGTTTAGTACTATATATACAGCAACAAAATGGATTGTATGCATAGTTACAGATGCATACAAGAAGCCCTGTCTCAGAGTGAA
>BPLS01001776.1:0-14711 GCA_019656275.1 Rhododendron kiyosumense
GACCCTGACATATTATATCGGTGGCGACGCTGGTATAATGTGTCAGATCTTGTAGATGATCAAGATGGACCGTTCACTTGGAGGCGTCCGGAGCTGAGGAGCTGGCTAGGATGAAGAAGCAAGAGGAGCTGTAGTTAGGAAGCCTTAGTTTCCTTTCCTTGTTGAATAATTGTACCTCTTTGAAGTATTTATAATGTAATAAACTCTCTTTATTATGTAATAAATGCTTCTTAACGTACCCTGATTTTGGGGGCGTTACAGTTGGCAATGCCATTGGTACTCCAATAGCATGACCTATTTCTATGGTACGTTTAATGCCCAAAATTGTCTATTTTTTTAATTCTTACTATAAAACAATAGGTTTTTAAAACCGTGTACATGGTTTTTGTTTTGATCAAGTAGTGAAAGATCATGATGGATGCTTTATTGACTGAATGAGATCGCTTGGAAGATGCCTAGTAGACAGAGTTGTGTCATATGGATTTTGTTTTTATTGTGGTTGTTTTTTGATACCATGGCATCTGTCATGGTATTGTTCTAGTTTTTTTGTATTTGGATCCTTGTATGTTTGTTGACTAGTAGTTTAATTTAATGACTATGGCTTATGTTGCATGGATATGGTTGGGGAAAAAAATTGAAATTAATTAAGGTTTTATTTTATGGTGGTTGATTGATCCTGCAATACAAATGGGAAAAGAAAAAAAAAACCTCTTTAGAAGACACTCAAAAGTGCCGTGAAAGCTATGGATGGACGTTTGGGATTCATTATGGGTAGTCTTTGAACTTCATTTGTAGAATTATGGGATGGACGTTTGGGATTCATTATGGGTAATCCCTTTCTTGCCAAATATTCAGGCATCTCCCAACTTCATTTGTGGAATTCATATCTGTTTAAATGGACTATAAAAAGATTCTCATCAAGGCATGCCAGTATTGCAGTCCACGACAAGTGAATATATATTACCAATTTCAATTTTCGGTTGCCTCCCAATCCAAGGACATGTTTCTTATAGTGCAAAAAATTAACGCTCATGCAATGCAATCAAATAAACCGCTAACAGACTGGAGGGGCTAGGCCGCCACCTCAACTCAGCAAACAGAATATGCGAGGGGTTATGCCACCACCTCGGCTAAGCAATGCAATCAAATAAAACCAACTATACTAACTAAAAACAAACTCAATATTTAGCTTGGCTTCGTTACACCTCAGGTTTGGCATATAACTAGGTTAGAGGTATCCACCAATCTAAATACGAGCTACTAACCCATTAATTCATAGCAAAGAGGAAATTACGTACCGAATATTTGCCACCATCACCTCGATGACACATTGTCTCGTCCATGCATATGCCTCATCAACATGGCTTTGAGTTCATCAAATTCACGTTGCCTTTCCTCATCTCTTAGCCTTTGTTGCTCTTCCCGTTGTCTTTGCTCCTCCTGAAGCCGGTTTCACTCCTCCTCAAACCAGTTTCGCTCCTCCTGAAGCCGGTTTCGCTCCTCCTCCCACCGCCTTTCATTCTCCTCCCGTTCTCTTTGTCGCTCCTCGCGAAGTAACTCCAACTCAGATTGGACTTTCTGCAGCTCTTGCTGTGCTAAGTTGGAGCTGGATTGGGAAGAGAAGGATGAGGGCCTCGGGCCAACCCCGAATCCCCTTATGTAATACTTTGCTTTCCCAAGATGAATTCTTGAAAGTTCTTCATCCGTCAGCGGACATCCTGATTGAGATGCCTCATCTCGCGTGGCCACCATCCCCGCCTGTCATTTGCAAAAAGAAGAAAAGAAACAACGAAAACTATAAGGAATAGACTAATTGAAAAAGAAAAAACAAAATGTCTACAAATATTAGATGCATACATGAATCTCGGCACATTGAGGATCGATCCATCCACCATCTCTTAATGTATGCGATGCTTGGTATCTCTCACATAAATCTGGCACCTTTCCATTAGGCTTGTCTGCCTAACATATTCAAATAACCATAGTTTGAATAGTTAACAAAATATCGATCACACATTGTCCTCTACCATGTGGAGTCTCAATAGAAACAATCATAGCAGTCAAATGTTTTTGCACTGACATAGGGGACGAGTCTATTGATATGCAATGATTAACAATTAAAAATCTTTCATCATGGATGCAGTGCAAGTAAGAACAAGGATGATTCAGGGGGGACATAGTTTGACTTTGGATTACATGGCATAGATGGTATTTAAAAGGTCTTAACAATGCATAAAAAAATCTCACCTCAATGGTGATTGCAGCAGCAAATGATCGAGAACCCAAAGTATGCCCACGAGAAGCCACAGAGAAACCATCTACCGGAGTATTTCTATTTTTTTTGCCAGCTATTTTACGGGGCTGAAAAAAATAATTTGTTAGATATATATGTAGAATTGGAAATGTAACTCATACAACTATCTTATTAACCTGCCAATCTGGATCGTTGAATATATGATCAATCATATACTTCCAAGCATCCTGGCTTATGTCTCGGGTAAAAGGAAGCTGATATGGGTTTTTGCCATCTTCCTTCGTCTTTTCGTAATGATCCTTTGCCTTTTCGTAATGATCACTCATTCTCCATTTCCAGTCTTTATAGAGTAAGTTGGCTTTGCGTTTAAAAACTTGTTCAACTAACGGAATGTATTCAACACCATTTTCAGTGACTTGAAATTTGTCCTAGAAGCATATAATAAGTGAAATTAATCCCTTACAATATTTCATCATTCACTAGAAATAATCACTATGCATAGTTTCACATTCTTACTCGTACGGCTTGTATTACGGCCCTTTTCACCTCATCATCAACCAGACTCCACGAGTGGCAAAAACTATCAGCAGTAGGGCAGCACATCCTCCTAATTTGTGACCCCAATTCGTTGGCCACTTTAGTTGCATTTACCCCGCAAAAAGTTCTCATTTCTTGTGTGACATAAACTCGGAGCCTCGTCCCGTCCTTGCCTTCAATCAGCCTTCTAACTCTTTTCCCAAGTGTAGGCCCCCGCACACGTCTTAAAGGTGCACCTGCAATTGAGATGCAAGAATAGTATAAAAGAAGAGAGAGATATACGCACTACTATACCAAAGAACAACCTTAATGCCTTTTCTTTTATGTTTGCTCTCAACTGTACTTTTAGGATTGTCAGAGAGAGATGTGCTTACCTGCAACACTTGTACCTGTAGAAGGAGATGGAACAATCGAAGGAGTAGATGCCACAATAGGAGGAGGAACAGATGTTGTAGCTTCTGCAATTCCACGCGATTTGATAGAGTTTGAGGATGCGCTACTCTTTCGTGATCCAGGACCCATGATGCAATCTGTCAAACGGTGAAGCACTACTCCATTAGAAACACGGATATAAAAGAAGTGAACTAAAATGAGACATGTATAGCAAGTGACAGATAATCAATAATAACGAAATGTTTCTTACCATCCCCTAACGAAATGTCTGATAAAAAAAATTGATGTCGCTTATGGAGTAATGTAATAAAAAAAATTTCATCTATATCATCCCCCAAGCATGAATATACACATTAGACTCCTTAGATACCATAGACAAGTACAAAAGACACAAAAAAAGTAGCAGTAGCAGCAAACGAGGTCAACCGAAAACAGTCTAGCAATCTTCACAATAAAATATGCCCACCATAAAAGCACAAAGATGCAAGAAGATGTGAGTAGTAGCAAAACAGCCACCAAATAGCAGAATCAGCAAAACAGCGAGAGCAGCAGGTAAGAGCAGCCACTACACAGGCCCCAAATGTTCACAAACAGGTTCAGAACATGCAGTGACAAACGGATCAGCAACAAACAGAACAGTTGCTGCTGTAATGGCAGCAATCAACATAGCAAGAACCACATAATAGAGTAATGCAGTTAGAAGCAGAGGTAGAAGGATCAGAAGAGCCACCATATGACAGATAGCAGATAGCAGCATGTCCATGAGAGATAGCAGTAGAACAGCTAAGCATGAATATACACATTAAACTCCTAAGTGAACCAACCCATATTAACACAGCAAGGGACTTGACTTAGCTTCACAAAACACAGCCAACCATAGCAGAACAGAAGTGAACAGTACTAATCAGAACTGACAACAGTAGAAATTGATGTTGCTTATGGACTAATGTAATAAGAATTCTTTCATCTATATCATCCCCTAAGCATGAATATACACATTAAACTCCTTAGATACCATAGACAAGTACAAAAAACACATCTGGCTCTATGTTAGGATCAAAAGACACACCATAGACAAGTACAAAAGACACTACTTAGTTTACCACCATGAGTACAAAAACATCAAATCTTGAAACATTAATGTTCTTTGTCAGGATCTATATCATAATCTTCTTCTTCATTATCTTCTTCTTCTTCTTCTTCTTCTTCTTCTTCATCTCCACCCTCAGATTGTAAAACCACATCCTCGCTAATAATTGAAGGTTCAATGTCATTTCTCCACAAAGAGGTAACAGTGGGAAATTCGACAACAATTTCTGGAACCTCAGTAGTTGTGTCCTGCTGGAAAACTTCATTGGGAGCACTGCCGGTTTCCAAACTATCCATCTCTGGGACATTCCAGATTCCTCGACGTTGAATTCGTTCTACTACTTTCCAATTTTCACCAAACTTGGTATCTTTAATGTAGAATACTTGTTGGACTTGACTTGGTAATACAAATGAGTCATCTTTATACCATCGAGTCCTTGTATCAATGCTTTTGCAATGCTCATCAACTCGCATAGTTCTACTACTGCCAGTATTGTACCATTCACACTGAAACAAAACAACTCGATGATTGAACAAATAGGTCAACTCCCATACTTTGGTTAAAAAGCCGTAAAAGTCTATCGTATGTTGTTCATGCTCCCCTTCCACGACTACCCCACTATTCTGACTTGTATGTCGATTGTCATGTTCAATAGTATGGAATCGAACGCCATTAGAAATACACCCGGAATATGTGTCTATTAATGCATCAGGTCCATTGGCCAATGACCACAACTCATCAGTTGCTTCTGGAGACCTTTGCTTCCGCAATTCATTAATCTACATTAAAAAAAGTTCGTATTACACTACACTAGATAAAAAATATTGCTTAATCTGAAACATGACTAATTCAATGTTCTATGCCTTACGTGCCCTTTGAACCATTGGGGAAACTCTTTGCGTTGTCTTTTTGCAATATCAATGGTATTGTCACCCTCCAACAAAGTCTTGTGTATCCTAGTTAACATGTAAGATTAATAATAATGATAAAATATCAACTCAATTTAGAATGCATTTACGTAAATACGTACTCTCGATAAGGATCAACTTCAGGGCTATTGTATAAGACAAACCAATGAGCCATGTCTCGTTCGTTGACAAGTACATTAGGTGCTCTTTGGATTCGACCGAAGGGACGAACATTTTGATTGAATGCCGCTAACCCCAGTGTGCGCTCACCACCATCATCATTCCTTTCTACGCGGTTAAACACTGTCTCAATTCCATCGAGATACATAGAACAAAAAGTTGTACATTCTTTGGATATGTAATCCTCCACAATTGAACCTTCGGGACGAGCTTTATTGGTTACAAATCGTTTCAGAACTCCAAGAAATCTATAAACAAAAAAAAAAAAAACCACTTTACTGTGTCATAAATACGACTATAAATAAATGACATAGTTAGTAGAATGGTCTCGCCATACCTCTCAATCGGGTACATCCATCGATATTGCACCGGCCCTCCAAGCCTAACCTCGCGAGGCAAGTGAATAGCTAAGTGTACCATAACGTCAAAGAAAGCGGGAGGGAATATCTTTTCAAGCTTGCAAAGTACAAGTACAATGTTCTCTTGAAGTTTATCCAAATCGCTCAGCTTCACTGTTCTTGAGCACAATTGTTGGTAGAAGTTACCGAACTCAAACAGCGCAGTCCCAATTTCCTTGTTCAAATAGCCACGCATCCCAATCGGGAGAATTCGTTGCAAAAGGACATGGCAATCATGACTTTTGAGGCCCGACAATTTACCACCATGAGTGTTCACGCATTTAGAGATGTTTGCTGCATAGCCATCAGGGTACTTGATAGATTTTAAGAAATCACAAAAGCCTTCTCTCTCTTCCGGGGACAATGTGTACATGGCTGGAGGCTTCTCAAATGTCCCATTTGCACGCCTCTTTAGGTGCAACTCCTTTCGTATTTTCTGATCCTCCATATCCTTCCGCGCCTTTTCCGTATCCTTGTTCTTTCCATCTATGCCCAAAGATGTCCCCACCAAATTGTCACAAACGTCCTTCTCTATGTGCATAGGATCAAGACTATGTCGGAGATTGAGAAAAGGAGCGTAAGGCAGCTCAAACAAAATGCTTTTCTTCCCCCAATTCAAATTGTTCTCATACTCATCCCTTTTTCTTTTCCTGCTCCTGTTTGGATGTTTTCCAAATGGCCGGTATGTCCCTAAATTAATTTGTTGTAATACTTCTTCGCCCGACAACTCCAAAGGTCTAGTCCTATCCTCAAATTTACCATTAAAGAGCTTGCTCCTTCGCCAAATATGGTGCTCGGGTAGAAAGCGACGAGCACCTAAATATCCAATCTTACTCCTTAATCTAATTGATGAGTTGTCCTTGTTGCAAATGGGACAAGCTAAATAACCCTTTGTAGACCACCCAGACAGTATGGCATATGCAGGTAAGTCATTGATGGTCCATAAAAAACATGCACGCATTATAAAATATTGTTCAGTGGAGGCATCATAAGTTCGCACACCATCCTTCCACAACACCTTCAACTCATCAACTAACGGGCGCAAGTAAACATCAATATCTCTTCCAATGGCCGATGGGCCAGGAATAAGTAACGACATGAAGAAAAAGGGGTCTTTCATGCACTTCCAAGGTGGGAGATTGTAAGGCACCATGATAACAGGCCACATACTATATGACGTACTCATATTTCCAAAAGGATTGAAACCATCAGTAGCCATTCCGAGCCTCACATTTCGCGGTTCAGCAGCAAAATCAGGAAAATGCGCATCGAAGTCCTTCCATTCCTGACCATCAGCCGGATGACGTAATTCCTCATCATCTACACGTTTGTCTTTGTGCCATCTCATATCAGGAGCCGTTTTCTTACAATAATATAGCCTTTGTAGTCTCGGAGTCAATGGTAAGTACCGCAATATCTTGTGGGGTATCTTCTTACCCGTTCCATCGTTCACTTTGTGCCTAGGCTCGTTACATGTAGGGCAATTTTCCAAATTTGCATTTTCCTTCCAAAATAGTGCACAGTCATATTTGCATGCATGAATAGGAATATATCCCAAACCCAAATCCTTCAAGAATTTCTTAGCATCATAAATATTCCACGGAATAGTACTCTCAATCTCACGGTCTACAGGTAGCATCTCTTTAATAATCTTCATAATCATGTCGAACGTCTCATTGCCCAACCTCTTAAACACTTTAACATGAAGCATCTTAACAACGAATGCTAACACTGTCTTTGCACAACCAGGATAAGCTTTACATTGAGCAGCATTGAACGGCTTCTCAAAATTCCGCACATTTTCCCTCTCAAGATTAGGCAATCCATCGACATCATCATCCAAGATGCCACCAACAATAGACTGTTCCAACATATCACGCAATTGGTTGTCATCCTCAGGGACCTCCCGTTCTGTTTCATCCCCAATACCTTCATTGTGTTCGTGATAGTCGTCATATTGTGTTTGAGGCTGACGTGCGGGAACAGGTTCCCCATGGTACACCCAAGTCTTATAAGAAGAGTCGATTCCTTTTAGTATCAAATGGATCCTAACAACATTACTGCTAAGTGTTTTGCTATTTAGACAATCAATACATGGACACTGAATCTTATCTTGTGCTCCTGAATTGGCCATCGCAAATTCTATGAAAGATTCCACCCCTTGTTTATACTGCTCTGACCACCTATTTTTTATCGCCATCCAATCCTTATCCATTTCTTATGACCTATAAATAATTTTAAAGGTTATATAAGTCAATGTTCATGATAGAGTAATGACACATGGTGGTTTGGAAGCATGCAACTACAGTGATAATATTGTTAAGATAAAACTTAAAAAAAAATATTCGTATATGCGCTACTATGACGATCTGATAAAAGAATAGATTGAAAATGAGCAATATTGGCATATAAAACATGCAGAAAGGTAATCATGCTCTCATTCTCAATCACGCTCATAAATATACCTTATAGGTATGGACGCAAAAAGTAAATCTACTAGAATTCTTCATCTAACCTGTGTTTTGGATCAAACAAGAACCGCATGTGCAGATATTACTTTACTCTACACTAAGAAGAAAACATACAAAGACAAAATGACAAGGATATGCGAACATGCCATATTGACATGAAAAACAACTCCCATAACAGAAAATAGCAGCAGCACCCGTAGGAAAACAGCAGTAGCATCAACAAAATAGCAACAGTGGCATTATAGGCAGCCACAATACAAGTCAGCAGCAGCTTTAATTCCATATTTTCAAGTTCCAAGCATATGATGTATAACAGCTAACACAGCTTGAATTAAGCAATTAATACTCCTAATACTCGCCTCATTAGAAGTTGGAATTGGGTTTTTATTTCAGAAAATTCGTATATCATATGAATATGCATAACTATGTTTGAACCAAGTTGAATCTGTCCTGTTTTTGACGAATTTTTTTCATTGACACGCTGACCATGTAATTTTTTGGTAATTTTATTGCAGATGCCTCTGTGTGTGTAGCTTATGCTGTAAAAATTTCAGAATTTTCTGATAACTGTGGAAAAAGATAAAAATCATAAACCGAGCTGCTGTCAGATTCGCATATGTGCTGACAGCACAGACACATCTGGAAGAAACGGTCATATCTTCTAGCTCGGGTATCGGTTTTACGCACCGTTTCTTGATTCTGAAACTAGACTTACATACCTTTCTGAATATATAAGGTTTGTGCCTTAGTTCCTTCTAGGCAAAATCAGTTTTTGTTCCAAAGTTGATGTTTGATAATTCTGGAATTTTGGGCAGCTTTTGAAGCTGTGTTTTTCATCAAATTTATCGTAGTTGAGTGTGTTACTGACTATGGATTCGCATGAGTCTTAAACATCGATCAATTGGTGATGTTTTGGTGTTGGAATCATTGGAAAATATTGAGTAGGTGATTTTTAATGAGCTTTTGACCGCAGACTGTTCTGTTGGAAACTGTGATTTTTGCTTCAATTGTGTAACTTCTGTTGAGCGTATTTTGGTCATTTGGACTCTGATTAGGGTAAATTTTATATCGAGATTGATGTTCTGAGAGTGTACTTTCTAATGGTCGTAATCTCGAAGTCTAACTCTGGACCTATGGAATGCTATAGTCAGAAATCATTTGGTGGTTCTGTTGTGAGATTCTTGGTTTGGGGTGCGAATTAGTGAACTTATGTTGGCACATATGTCAAGGACATTCAGAAGCCTCTTTTAATCTCAAAGGAAGAAGGATAGCAAAATACCAACCTAAAACCTAAAGAGGAGCAAAAACATTCTTGTCCAAAACATAAAAACTTACAATCCTAAAAACATGCCAGAGTCAACACTGAGATACAAAAGCATAAGTAATAGCAGCAACTATCTAAAAGGATGGCCTAGCAACAGAAGCAAAAAAAACATACGAGATCATTGCATTCAAGGTATTTCACTCTCAAAGCTCTGGCCATCTAATTCTTCTTCTTGATTATTATTGCATAAATCATAATGGTTCTTACTGGTTGTATTGTTATTGCAGGTTCCTAGCACATAGATTGACAAATCCACTCCCAAAGTTCTTCTCACGAGGATTACCAGTTTACCAAAAAAAAACTAGTTGCATGTAGATTGAAAGCAAAACATAAAAGTAGCAATGCAAATGTAATTCCCAGAACTAATCAAGTTAGCACTCAAAATCCAAATCTCAGTACGAGATTATCCTAGCATTATTGCTATTTTATAATCTTGAAACTCCAAAAACTCTAAAAAAAACACACCTATAAATTGGCAGCTATAAAGAGCAAAGTTTCGTCCACGCGCCCTAGGATCATCTATTCACGCATCTACTCTTCGAGAATCTTGACTCTATATCATCCCCTAAGCATGAATATACACATTAGACTCCTTAGATACCATAGACAAGTACAAAAGACACACCATAGACAAGTACATAAGATACTACTTAGTTTACCACCATTAGTACAAAAACGGCTCCTTTACTCATAATGGTCAACTAAGAAAACTAAAAGAAATGGCTCACCATGGGTTTCCTCTTTTTAAACCAATTTTTCAAACCTGTTGAATTAAATTAAACTTACCCTCTCCAAAAATGAGAACCAACACTTGGTGAGCATTAACATCGAGAGATGTATAGAGGCAATCCTCTTTTTCTTTTCTTTTAAAACTGTTCCCTATCTCCTGGCCTTCTTTTTTTTTCTTTCCCTTTCTCCCTTTTTACCCTTTTCAGAGGCATGTCTTAATTTCCCTTTCCTGGGCATTAGTCATGCAAGCAAAAAACACCTCCCCTCACCACTCACGTGCACCACCACAAACTCACATAGTGACACCAAAACCTTGACATGCAAACTGACCTTAAGTATCATCAACGCCCTTAAATTTTAACCCAATTTCTTTTGAATCCCAAATAATACTCCACGATCTTTAAACCCGTTTTAATTTTCATGTGATATTTATCTTCTTTAATTTCACCCAATCTCAAAATGCACAATAACGAATGACTCAGGTCTCACATTCTCCCAGAGTCACAAAAATAGAAGTGAAAAAACCAAATACAACAATAATGCATTTTTTTCTTCTCCACCTTCAACCCTCCAGGGTTTCAATTCTTTCGAAACCCCGTTCATCCCGTCACTGCAACAAAAACACCCAACAGAGCCTGGAACTGCTTAATGCAACCACAAATGGAACCAGTCATAATAAAGTGCATACTCCAGGATAGTTGAATACTAAGAGTGTGTATTTAACAATGTGAGGCCTTCCAGCATATGGTAGATGTTTTTCCCCCCATCCTGTAAGTCTAGAACAATCTACGCCGAACAAAGGTTTGCAATCAGCTACAAAAAATTGTGATGAACAAGTGGCACCCCAAGGTACGTAAAAGGGAGAGACCCAATTTGAAAACCTAACTGTCTACTAGGACTTCGAATTCTTAGAAGCTTCCCCAACCCAAAATTCAACCAATTTCAGCAAATGGGTCGCCGATTTTCGATCCGAATCTTGCAATTTCGCATTGAAAATTAAGGGACAAAATTAATTCACATTGAAAACGAGTTTTTCGAGTTGAAAAGATGGAAGCCTATTTACCTTATCAAAGCTCCATTCTCGGTCGAAGGGGGAAGTTTTGACTCTCTGAACTGCACAGTAGATTTTGAATGTGAAAAATTCTATAGCCACCATTGCAATACCCTTGCAGGAAACGAGAGAGAGAGAGAGAGTTAAGGGGTAGACCTGAGATGTGAAGGCACGGCCGGACTCCTCCACGCTCAAATTCACTTCTTCTTAAGGGGAGAGCCGGAGAGGGAGGCGGTGATGGCAGGGGTCAGGTGTGGAAACTGAGATGGCAATGGTGGGCGGCGAGAGAGAGCTGGGTAAATGATGAAGTGAGGCGCAGGGGGGATTGTAAGGGGGGTTTAGCTCAGGTGTGGAAATTGGTGCCGAAACCCGCCTTTTTTTCCCGTGAAAATTGAAATTCCCGGAAAAATTTTAATCTTCTCCGACCAAAATTGATTTAATCGGCAAATGTCTTATTGCAGAATTTAGGAAAAATATTTACTGTGCTCTAATTGAGTCAATATTGCATAAAAACTCTAAAATTTATCACCACGGATGTTTTTACAATGCTCAATCCGAATCGTTAGAATTTTACATCTTATCGATTATAGCATTGCCACCAAAATTGGAGATCTATTAATATCAGCAACCATGTGATTGGAAGACTTCTGCTGCGTTGAGAATCATTAAAGTCTTATAGCACACCACCCGAGTCCTACTTGTGGTCTTTTTTGGCGATCAGAACCATCTATTGTTTATTGATTATAGGTTTGATCATTCTTACCCAAATTATAGTTGATCACTTTTCGTTAGACAATTGATCAAATGAAAAATGCTACTTTTCTAATGAGTTCATGTCTCGATAAAGGAACTTTTTAAAACCTGATCGAACCACAAATTTACAAGAATGAGCTAACCAACAAGTACAACAATATCAACGGTATCGATCGTCACGATTGTCTCACGATCATGTGGCTACTGCAACAATGAATACAACACAAGACTTAGTTGGCTATCAAGTAGATAAGAAGTATAGATTTTAAAGCTAGATACCAAGTCATTTTTTATATTGCTCCATCTGAACCGTTAGAATTTAACGTCTTACTGATTATAGAATTACCACCAAAATCAGAGATCATTTGATACCACCCACCATGTGATCGAAAGACATTTAATGCATTCAGAGGCGTTTTAAGTGTTATAGTGTACTTCTCGACTCCGCCCGAGGTCTTTTCTGGCAATCGAAACCATCTATCTTTGAGGTAATACAAAATAGATAATTTGTACTAAGAATGAAGTTTACTGTATATGGATAGACATTAGATCACCAACAAAATTCTTCTTATTTTGAAATTTTTGTGTCGATGAAGAGCTTTCTGAACCCGCTCGAGCCAAACCTTCATGAGAATCTTTTGATTACGAAGGGAAAAAAAAAAAGAACGGTTTCGATCAAAAAGTTTGCGTAGTGCTCAATGTATTCGGAACAAATATTGATATCTTAACCCATTGGCAAAAAAATTAATTTCCTTTATTGATTTTTTTAAGGAAATTTTTTGTCCCGAACCAAACTATTGCTTTGTCAAAAATCGTGGTCAATGTATCCCGACTAAATATAATTTTAGTCGGCATTTAATATAATTTACCGACTAAATATTTAGTCGGCATATTTATATAATTTATTGGTGTTTCAAGTTTTTTGGAAAAATAGATATTCCCCGACTAAATATGGTTTTAGTCGGTATTAATTAGAATTTTCCGACTAAAATATTTAGTCGGCACATTCATTTCATTTATTGATTTTTTAATTTCGAGCGAAAATAGATATTCCCCGACTTAATATGGTTTTAGTCGGAATTTATTTACATTTCCGACTAAAATCTTTAGTCGGTAAGTTCATTTCATTTATTGGTTTTTTAATTTCGGGCAAAAATAGATTTTCCCCGACTAAATATGGTTTTAGTCGGAATTTATTAATATTTCCCGACTAAAATTTATTTAGTCGGTGTTAGAATTTACATTTACCGATTAAAACAAGTTTAGTCGGAAATGGTTCGACTCTTGGCGACTAAATACTATTTAGTCGGGAATTTTAGTCGGCAATTGTGTAATTTCTTGTAGTGAATTTAAGTGTTACGCTATGCAGTAGAAACTTTGCATAGGACACATTTGATTTTGTTAATGACTCGCAAAACCCTTCAATGGATTTAGGAAAAGTTTATTTTGTAACAAAAAGAGAGATTCGTTTTGAACTTCCCAGTTCTATGTAGCCTGGCATAAAATATTTCAAAGTGTGGGGGTGTTCGGAATTCTTTGTATTGGCTGGGCTGGTATGCATGTAGATGTTATTTTCTTATGCTTAAGAAAATAAATGTTGAGATATTTTTTTGGAACTGATCAAAAGTAGATGTTGATTTGCATGTCGTATTACACTACACTAATTTTGTATTGCAAAATATTGTTTGAAAAGTTTCAGGTGCATGTTTGCTAGCTAGCTTACAATGATGAAACAATCGAGTCTGCAACAATACTTGAAATATGTGGGGGCCTGATCAACCCAAAGAGAATTCTCATTGAAAAAGATTAGCGCGTAGGCTAATTCTTAAATCATCGAGGGGATTAGGACTGAAGCCTATAATTTAGTCACCTCGGCGGACACCTAACCTTTGTGATTGGAGATCCCACGAATTAGGTTCAATAGGTAACAACGAAGCTGAATGGTGACTAGGAGGAGCACTAAAAATATTAGAGGGGAATTCCCTGGTCCTATTCCTATGGTGATAGTGCTGATGTTATGTGACGATAGGAAGAGCTAAGCTCTGAATGTGTCCAAGGTAGGATTTCTACAGGGTGTTGGTCACAAATCACCCTTGGAGGATACACCTATATGAGTGTGGCAGTGGGGTCGCTGCTGTGAGAAATTAGGCTACTCTCTAAAGACACTCATGAAATAAGATACGTGCGCATGACCGTTTATTGCGCCAAACCGTTCTAGAACCATAATGTTTCCGGTACCGTGTGTGTGGTAGGCGTAAGTTTGATTTCAAGGACCTAGTTCAAGACTTTGTTCACTACGGTCCTTCAAACTGAAACTTGCTAACACTAAGCGTAGGTTAAAGTCCGGAAGACACCTATGCCCATTGCACAGTAAAAGCACTCTGGAAAAATTTTAAATTTGTGGGGGATTGTTGGTTTTAATTTAATATTTTACTTTTTTCGTTAACATTGATAATGGGTCTGAGGAGGAATTATAGGGATGTACAGTTAGAGTCAAAACAGGAGTGTTTAGTTGTAAACCTTTTTGACTAGGTCTCCTATTTTTTCTCCTGGTTTTGAGACCACTATCTGTTAGTATAACAAACTTACGTTTTATTAATGCCTATAAAACCTTTGCTTTGTT
>BPLS01001781.1:0-11135 GCA_019656275.1 Rhododendron kiyosumense
CAGAAGATTCAAGAAGATAATATATGGGAAGATGTTATGCACGATGGTAAGCCTCAAGAGGAGGAAATCAAGAGTGTTTCTCCAGGGCAGGTTGAAGCTCAAGACCTTCTGGAGGAAGTAAAATTGGGGGATGAACAAAACCCCAATCCAGTGTTCATTAACAAACAGCTTGAACCAAAGGTGAAAGCTGAGTTGGTAGCACTATTAAAAGCAAACAAAGATTGCTTTGCATGGAGTTACAAGGAACTGCCTGGATTGGACAGGGAATTGGTGGAGCATAGGTTGCCTATCAAGCCACAATTCAAACCTGTAAAGCAGCCAACCAGGAAGATGAGTCCAGAAACTATTGCAGGAGTTAAAAAGGAGATGCAGAGGCTTCTAGATGCAGGTTTTATTAGAACAGCCAGGTATGTCGAATGGCTATCCAATGTGGTTCCAGTCCCTAAAAAGAATGGGACTATCAGGATCTGTGTTGACTTTCGAAACCTAAATACTGCAACTCCTAAAGATGAATATCCAATGCCTAATGTGGATACACTTGTGGATGGTTCAGCTGGACACAAGATATTATCCATATTGGATGGACATTCGGGATATAATCAAATTTGTATTGCAAAGGAAGATGTGCATAAAACAGCATTTGCCTGCCCTGGTAATATTGGCATCTTTGAATGGGTCAAAATGCCATTTGGACTAAAAAATGCTGGAGCCACGTACCAGAGGGCTATGAATGCCATTTTTCATAATTTGGTTGGAGGTTTTCTTGAATGTTACATAGATGATATCATTGTGAAGTCAAATTCCAATGAGGATCATTTGAAACATTTGGAGAAGGCATTCCAACAAATGAAGCATTATCAGTTGAAATTGAATCCAGAAAAGTGTTCTTTTGGAGTGTCAGCTGGAAAATTTCTAGGGTATTTAGTCCACAACAGAGGAATACAAGTAGACAAGAACAAAGCAAAGGCTATTATTGAAGCCAAACCACCTTCTACAAAGAAGGAGCTGCAAAGGTTTCTTGGTCAATTAAATTTCCTTCGAAGGTTCATATCTAACACTGCAGGGAAAACTAAAATCTTCTCTTCTTTGTTGAAATTGAAGGAAGGGGAAGAATTCAGGTGGTCCAGAGAGCATGATGAGGCCTTCGAAGCCATCAAAGGCTATCTAGCCAACCCTCCTGTTTTGGCGCCTCCCATCAAAGGAAAGCCAGTGAAGTTGTACTTAGCTGCAACACACGACTCAATAGGAATACTGTTGGCTCAAGACAATGAAGATGGCAAGGAAAGAGCAGTTTATTATCTTAGTAGGTTCCTAAACTCCTGTGAATGCAAGTATGCTGCAGTAGAGAAATTGTGTTTAGCTTTGTTTTATGCTTCCAAGAAACTCAGGCATTATATGTTGCCTAGAGTAACTTATGTTATTTCTCAAACTGATGTAATTAAGCACATGCTTTCGAAGCCAGTGCTTAGTGGGAAAATTGGGAAATGGATAGTGTCTTTGATTGAGTTTTGTCTTGAATATGTACCACAAAAGTCAGTAAAGGGCCAGGCATTGGCCAACTTTCTAGCTGATCATCCAAATGAGCTTGAGACACCAAAAGCGTTGGAAGCCACTGTGGTCGAGATCAAGCCATGGAATTTATGGTTCGATGGGTCAAGAACAGCTCAGATGGCTGGAGTAGGCATAGTTATTAAATCTCCCCAAGGGTTGAAAACCAAATATGGTTTTCGACTGAATGAGGGACAATGCTCCAATAATCAGGCAGAATATGAAGCGTTGATCATAGGATTAGAAATTTTACTTAACCTGAAAGTGAGTGTTGCTGAAGTTTTTGGAGATTCTCAGTTAGTGATAAATCAGCTAAATGGACAGTTTAAGTGCACTAGTCCAGCGTTGATAATTTATTATCAACAGGCCAAGAGGTTGATAAATCAGTTCTATATGCTCACTTTAACGTATGTTCCCAGATTCTTTAATGAAGAAGCTGATGAAATAGCTCAAAGGGCATCTGGTTTCAGAGTTATATCAGAGAATGAAAAGGAGTTTTGTCAATTAACTTTGAGGAAATCTCTGCCCATGCTGCAAAACAGAATAACTGGTTTCGAAGTTTTGGAAATTAATGTCCCTACTAGTCAAAGTGTTGATTGGAGGCAAGCATTGATTGAATATTTGACCAAACCAGATAGTGTTGCAGACAAGGCAACCAGATTGAAAGCAATAAACTACATAATGTACAACAATGAGCTATTCAAGAGAGGGATGGATGGCCTTCTGTTGAAATGCTTAAACAAGGTAAGTGCCTTTAAGGTAATGGCTGAAGTGCATGAAGGAATTTGTGGAGCACATCAAGCTGGCATAAAAATGAGATGGTTGATAAGGAGGTATGGTTATTATTGGCCTACCATCCTCAAAGATTGTATAGACTATGCAAAAGGGTGTCAAGCCTGTCAAAAAACAGGTCCACTCAAGCGTTTGCCAGTCACAGATTTACAATATGTGATAAAACCATGGCCTTTCAGGGGTTGGGCCATGGACATGATTGGGATGATTTATCCTCCTTCGTTGGAGAAGCATAAGTTTATCTTAGTGGCAACTGATTATTTTACAAAGTGGGTGGAAGCACAAGTTTTTCAGGAGGTAAAGCAAACCCATGTTATTGATTTCATAAAAGGAATCATATACAGGTTTGGAAGCCCTCAAACGATAACAGTGGATAATGGTTCTATATTTGAGGCAAAGTTGGTAAGGAATTTTGCTAGTAATCATGGAATTTCATTAATATATACCAGCACTTATTATGCTCAGTCAAATGGTCAAGCAGAATCAACCAATAAGATTATTAAGAGGGGGATTCAAAGAATGGTGGATCAGAATCCAGAGGTTTGGCATGAGTTGTTACTTGACACTTTGTGGGCGTATAGAAATACAAAGAGGACTAGCACAGGCACGACTCCATTCGCACTAACTTATGGACATGATGCTGTGTTGCCTATGGAGATTACTGTAAAATCACAAAGAGTAGCATGTCAAAATAATTTGGATACAGGGTCTTATCATCAAGCCATGCACATGGAGTTAGAAGACATTGATGAAGCCAGAATAAAGGCTTTAAATCAAATCATGTTGCAAAAGGCAAGAGTGGCAAGGAGTTATAATAAGAGAGTCGCTCTTCGAAGCTTTGATGAAGGGGATCTTGTATGGAAGGTTATTCTTCCTATCAGGGATAGGAGGGTAAAAAGAGATGGATTAGGAAAATGGGCGCCAACATGGGAAGGGCCTTTTCAAATCCATAGAGTGCTGAGAGGAGGAGCCTATCATTTGAGAAATCTGGATGGTTATGTTCATCGAAGGAAAATCAATGGAAGGCATCTCAAAGCTTATATACCATCTATATGGGAATCCTTTCATAGAAGACAGCTTTCGAAGGAAGGTTTCTGAGGTTTTCGATGGGGTTTGGTTATTTTTAAGCTAAAACCAAAGCGAATCCCAAATCAGAGGCATTGGGTGTATAGTGGTGTGATTTCAATTGGTTTTGATACCAGAAGTTCTTTTCTTTGAAGTTCTTATATGATCACACTTCAGCCAGTGTGTCATATTAAGTATTCGAAGCCATGAAAGAGTCAAGTATTGCCAACCAAATTTCCATTATATTTATGAAATAACAAAACAAAAGAAAACCCAAATGGGTTGAAACAGACCCAAGCGGATCTGAGCAAAATAAATACAAATAGATCCAAGTGGATCTGAACAAAAAAAAAATCCCTCCGGCCTAAAAAGCAAAAATGAAGATCATGGTTGATCCTCACAGTCCCAAGGGAGAATCTTTAAGAAGATCCTCTCTCCGGAGGACTTTTTGCTTCGTGAGCCGAAAGGACGGATGAGAGATCATCCCAGGTCCTAGCCAAGCAGAGACGTGAAGCTGTCTCCACGCACACTAGCTGGCTTCGAAGCTGTTCGACCTCGCTTCGAAGGGCCTGGAGCTCTGTTTGGATCTCTCTCTTGAGTTCCATAAGCATGTTGGCCAGTTTGGTCATCTCAGTCGCCAGTTCGACGGAAAGCATGGGCTGATCAGCGTCCATGATTGGATATGTGGAGCGGGAGAGAGTGAAAGAGAGAGTGCACCGTTCTGTTAACGCATTGGTGTATTTATAATCATACGGGTTCAAAGAACCCACTTCAGTAGTTATGGGCATTGATGAATGGAAATACGTAAGGCTCAGAAGACGAAGGGTCTGAGAACGTTTGGGCGGCATAATTAATGGGTTGCAACTCACAAGGAGACGGCTGGAAAGCCTCGGGAAGTTGATGAGTTGGACTAATTAATTTAGACCGTATGCGTTTGGTTTTCGAAGAGCCAGCTTGTTTTGGCGTCGTCAACATTGTTTATTATTTATTCAAGGGCTTCGAAGCAGAAATCCAGTCAGGGTAAATAATATAAAAATGCTGGTGAAGGAATTTTTGCTTCTTTGAGTTTCTTTATGCTTATTACGTCCACGTTAGTATGTAGCATCAGAAGCAGAATGAAGCAGTAGCGAAGGGCTAAACTACCAGTTCATTGGGCAAAGCCAGCGTTGGAAATATAAATAGAGAATAAGCATCTTTTCATTTCATCAACTCAGAAAGTTACAAGGGATTACATCAAGAAACCTATCTAAGGATCCATTACATTTGCATAAAGGATTACATCGAGAAACCTATCTAGGGTCTATTAGTATCTCGAAGCTGGGTCCCTAGGGATCAAAGCTGGGTCTCTAGGGATAATCCAACTGAGATACAAAGATTAGGACCAAGCTTCATTGTGACTTGGTCCAATCTCCCTACCAATTATTGGTAGGGATATAGAGCTCCTGGAATCACAGTTGGAAGCTCATAGCTCCATTGGTAGGTAGGTGGGCTTCGAAGACCATTATTGGTTAGAATCTTTGGTCTTCGAAGCGACCGCTGGATACATCCACATCGTAAGAAATGATGTGGCTATACCCAGAAGCCTTGGGGTGTAAGGGAAATCTCGTAAGAAATGATGTGGCTATGTTTGGAGGCTTTTCTTCAGAAACAGGGGAAGAGGTTTCATGATGGGTTTCTTTGGAGCCCTAACTAGAAAGCTTGTTTGGAAGTTGCTGCAAGAAGAGAAGGCGGAGGAAGAAGATGCTTGGTAAGTTTTCTTTTTCCCAAGACCTTTATTTATACTAGTAAGCTTGGGAATGTTCATTTATGGCTCTTTAAGATATGGTAGGTGAAGCGTTGGCACAGTAGTCTTTCTGAGTAATGGAAAGTGGAAAACAGGGTTTGAATTAATTGTGGATGTACTTGCCCAAGAGAATCGAATATTCAATGAAAGAATAAAGTACAAAACTGCGTAAAGTTACAGAAAAGGACTAGTTACATTACAAATGGTAGTTAGTAGTCCTCGAAGAGAATTAAAGTTAGTATCCAAAAGGGACGTATGAGCTGCTCTTCTCCTCTGTTCCTCTCGAAGGGGAGGAATAAGTCGTGGGAGCATCGATTCATCCCTTAGTGCTTCACCCTCAAGCTCTGGGAAGCCCCTTGAAACTTCAGCTCTCTCTTCCCTAACTTTCTCCAGTTCTTCTTGTAACCGCTGCATCTTTTTGTCGAGCTCTGAAAGCTTATCCTTTCGAGCTTGATATAGAGATAAGCGAGAAGCGGTCTCGAGTGCTTTGGCTTCTAACTTGTTGACCTTCTTGAGGGTTGGGCCAATGCTCTCGGACAAGAAATGGTTAAGGGCAATCAATTCACTGAACTGCTTGATATGTTCTTGGAGAGTGGAATTGACTGACATGGGAAGGCCTTGGGAGAGGAGTAAAGCTTGATGGCACACCTCAAAGTGATAGGTTAAACTATGTTCAATCAAAATGGGAAGACCTAGCTGATTTAGGGTCCTTAGAAGACTCTTTAATGTCAGGACTTCTTCCTTCGAAAGAACATGTTTAAGACTAAAAGAAGGTAAGAGAAGAGGTGTGGAGGGGTTCAAGAGTTGCTGAAGGCTTTCCAAAGGGTTCGAAGAGATGAGAGGAGTGGGAGTGGAAATTTTATTACAAAATTCTTCCAATTGACTTTTAAAGAAGGATATGTCAAAAGCCACTAAGGACAAGTCAATTGGAGAAGAGGAAGATGTGGGATGGTCTTCAAGAGGAAGAGCCATGTTTGTTGCCTGCATAAGGTTTATTAAGTTAAAGTTAAGTTGAATATAAAACAAGAAATGAAAGGTATTACTGATTATCGAGAGTACCTGATCTGAGGAGGAGGTTGAACTGGAGCCTTGGTCCTCAGCATTTCTAAGAGTATGGCTCTTCGAAGCCAAAGTAGGGTTCATCTTTAGAGGTCCCTCCCCTGAAACCGGTAAGGGAGTGAGGGGGAAGTCTCTCTGAAGGATAGGAAGTGGCCCCACAGCCTTCGAAGGAGCCAGACTGGTCAGTACCTGTGCAAAGGTTGGTTCAGTAAGGAATGACAGCAAAGTGTGCATGTCAATATCCTTTGCAGCAGAGTCTTTCTGTACAGAAAGAGCTTGAACAGGGGATGCCTGCAAAGGACAAAGGAAAGTTAGAGTGAAGCTTTTCACAATTCGAAAGGGGAGTATTCAGAAGATACCTTGTGAGGGACATCTTCTGGCGTTTGGATTAAGGGCTCTATCACTTCTTGTGGAAGGTAAGGAGCAGGAGTTAGCTCCAATGCCTCAACAGGAGGTGCAGCTTGAGCCTACAAAGAGGTTAGCGGTGAATCACAAGCATAAGAGACACATGAGAATGTGTGCAGTATAAACTGACTTACCTTTTCTGGGGAGGAAGGTTTCTTAGGAGAAACAGGCCTCTTGGGAGGAGTTGTTTTCCTCACGTAGGAGAGGGTCTCCTTCACTTGTCTTGTTTCACCTGATTCGAACTCAGGAATCAGTATTGCAGCAAAATTCTTTTGTTCCTAAGGGAATACTGGATCATAAATAAGAAAGGAATTTACCCCTTGAGGCCAGTAGCTCTGTGTCACTCTCTGTTTCTTCATCACTGGAAGAAACCTGAAGGCCACGCGTCCTGGTGGCCCTTGTCCTCTTCGAAGCTGAAAGGAAGGGGGCAAGAGGGTGGCTCAGATAAAGAATAGGAGTTTAAAGACTAGTTAGAGGGAAGGAAACCAACCTGGAGGTGCAGCTGAGGGCTCAAGATAGTGCTTGGTGGGAATTACTTCTTTGGGAGGAGAAGTAATTTTTCTTCTCTTCGAAGCACTTTCTGAAGAAGAGGGGGCTCCTGCAGTATTGAATGTAATTAGGTTTGGTTTCGGCAGAAAAGAAGATGTGTTCAGAGACACTTACCTCTTTTCTGTGTTACTCTCGTGGATTGCCTTCTTGGTGGAGAGGGAGGAACGACCATTGCGATTGGGGAGGCTTCGACTGGAGTCAATTGCTGTTCGACTTCGCCTCCAGCAATGTCTTCGATTCCTCCAGCTAGGCCAAATGCGTTGTCAGAGGAGAAGGAGGACGAGTCATTTTTGCCTCCGTGACCAAACTCAGATTTATCAAACCCAATATGGGCTAGAAACCTTTTGTAGGGTTTAACCCCTGAGAGGAAAGAGCAGTTGGAGTGCCACCAGTTGTCAAATGCAGGGGTGGTGCGCACTTCAGGTTCCCTGAAGTCCTGAGTAATGGTTCTCCTCAGTGCATTTCTAGCTTGGGCAAACCCCGTCAGGAAATGGTCAGCCAAGATAGGTGATCGTTCAGACATACAAATGTTGGCAAAGCCACAGTAAGGGGTAGGTATGCCCTGAACAAAGTCCAGTTGTCTAGCAAATTGTGCAGGGCAGTATACCTCTGCATGTGCTATGGACTTGAGGGTGTTCGACGAGGAAATGAAAATCTCTCTGCTCGTCAGAATGTTGCTCCATGCTTGGAGAGCTCGAGAGGATTTTCCCTGTCTATCCGTCAGGATGTCGAACAGCCATGCTGGCCCAACAAGAGTAGGATAGGGATTGGGCCATTCCCTGTCTGAGGCAAGACCAGCAAAGAGGCAGAGGTAGTACACCAAAGTCTGTGTTGTACTATCCTCTGGGTGAATATAGCTGTCGCCGTGAACATTGGGCGTCTCAGCGAGGCCAGCAAGAGATGTGGGTGCTTTGAAGGGACCCAGCTCAGGGAAGTAGGCGTGAAGCCATAGTTGGATGAACCATTGGGGGCCTCCCTGTGAGTAGTTCAAACCCTTCTGATAGAAGTCAAACCCAGCCTTGTAGACGTGACCCAGGAAGTAAGATGCAAAGTCGAACTCTTCTCCTCTGGCCAGTGCCAGTGCCAACGGAACGAACTCATTCATCACTCTTTTTCCAGAGTGGCAGAAAATGTGCTTGCAGAGGGTGTAGAGGATGTAGGCAAAAAACTCTGTCTCGGTCACTTCCCCCACCAGTTTCTTTTCCCTGATGCAGAAATGGGAAAAGGCCCCGTTTGTAGCGGTCAAACGAGTAAAGCCCTCAGGAGGATGATACTCCTGGGTAGGGTCAAATTGAGGGCCATATGGTATGAGCCCCAGCATTTGGGTAACATCCAGAACTGTGGGTGCCATCATGCCACAGTTAAAGCGAAAGAAGTTGAAGGATGGGTCCCAAAAGGCCAAAGCGGCCTGAATCAGAGAAGGATTTTGTGGGACCCCCCTTCGAAGGAGGGTAATAATTCTTCTTAAACCAACCTTCTCTAAGTCGTCCGACTTCGCGGCCAACATGCGGGTGGTCCATATCTTCCAGTCCTTGTCTAATGTGGGCCAACAGGGGAAGGATTTCTTTGGGAAGTTTTGCCAATCGAGGCTCGAACAAGCCCGGATTTCGGCCTCCCCCAATCGAGGATAGTAAAGAGAAAGGTTAGCAGGGATTTCCCCTATGAGTTGAGGACCCAAAATGTAAGTACCTTCCTCGTTAGGGTTTGGAATGAAGACCCTGGCGTCGAGGTAGGGCTCTCCGGTCGGTCCTGGTGTTTGTCCTGACACGAACCGCCTTAATGCCAGAGAGGGAGTAGGATACTCTCGGACTACTGGATTGCTGGAAGATGCCATCGATTCAGTTTGGTTTTGGCGTTGTTGGAGAGGAAATGAAAAGAGGGTTTTTGTTCTTGGGAGATTTCGAGTTTGAAAAGCTTGAATGCGTAGAATGCAAGGGGTGGTTTTGAATTAATTCCGCTTTTATACTCCTGCAGGTGGGCCAGGCCTATAGTGGGCCCACACCCTGGGGTCCACTGGGGTTGATTTTTTCCTCCTTAATAGAGTTATTATATCTCTATTTTAACAATAAATCCAAGCCCAGCGTATTGATAAAAAGGGAAAATTTCATTGAACAAACCTACTGAATTACAAAATTGAAATTTGCGTATTTACACAAAAAGAGCAAAACAAGGGAAATCCTAGTTTCTATGAAAAGAAATACAAATTAGGCCTTCGAAGGGCCTAGGTGCTAAGGAGTTGCTTTTTTATTCTCGAAGTAATGAGGAAAGGACCAAGTTACAAGGCTGTGGAACTTGTTCCATGCAAATTGGAGGAATTTCAACTCCATTTTCCTCATCTCTTCTTTGGAGTCTGACTCCAATTTCTTCTCCAGCAGAGGCCTAAAGCGGAGCACCAGTGCTTTGGCCTTCCTTCGAAGCTTAGCCTCTTTTGTGGGACGCTTCACTTCTCGTCTTTTGAAGCGCCTTCGAAGCTTTTTGTCTGCATGGCCAGGCACCACTTCGAAGGACTCAGCGGTGAAGTTCTCAATCTGGTCATGCAACTTCTCAATCCTTTCTTTGGCAATGGCATAATCTTGAAGGATTTGATCGAAGCAATACGCAGCAGTATTGGCTTCGAGCCATGACCTGATCACTGGTAGGAAATCCAGGAAACAGTGGATTTGATAAGAAACCGCGGAGGGAATGGAACATAGTACCAGTGTTTCACAGGCCCATTTGAAATTGGTAAGTGGGACTTGTTCTTCCAGGATGTGGATATCCAGGAATGAGAAAGCTGCAAGGAGCTGCAAGGCTTTGCTCTTGTCAGTAGGATAGATGGAATAACCGTATTGCCATTGAAAATGAGGGGTGTTGATGGCAAGGTTATTCACCTCATTGAACCAGTCGGGCTCTTCAGGAAGAGGAACCAGCTTATTGGTCTCTTCAAAGTCAGCTGGGAAGTGAGGGGTTTGTACCTCTGCGAGCCAGAGGGTTTTTTGGGCTTGAGCCATGCGTTTGAAGTCGCAATAGGGGGCAGGCCCAAGATAGTTTTCCTCTTGTTTGAGGAAAGGAGAAAACTTGAGAGAAGAATAGATGGATTCGAGCATGCCCATGTGAACGGTGTCGTTACCGCTCAATGGCAGGAAGTGGCTCGCCAAAAGAGTTCGAAAGTGATGGAATCTATTGGGTGTGGGGTCAGGTTGATCAAATTTGACCAGTATGGTGCCAGTATTGGTATTGGTGGAATTTTCTCCCCATGAGCCCCAGTTGGACCCATCACACGAATTCGAAGGGGTTAAAGAAGAATCCCAACCTGTGGGAGATGGGTTGGGGGTATGGAATGTTCGATCAGAGATGATTTTGCCTGCCAACATTCGAGGGGAATTTGGAGGAGACATTTGGGGAGAGTAAGATTGATGATCAATGTTATCTAGAATGAGATTGATTTCTGGAAGAGAGTCCATAAACGTAAGACTTCTTATCGGAGAAGACTTAAATTCGAAGAGGTTTATGAGGGGTAATGTGATTCGTTAAATCCTATCATTAACTGCCATTTATAGGAAAATTATTGTAGCTATCTTTGGGAAGCTCAATAGACGTGCATGGGAATGAAATCCTGTCATGCTTCGTGCATCCGAATTTGAAGGGATATGGGCAGAGAACGTGTGCCATTAACATTTATTTAGCATAAACAAAATGTTAATGCGGGGGGTGTGTTTACATCCTAAAAAGTGCCACCCAATGAAAAAATTCCACGTGGCCCCGAACGGTACGGCTGTTGTATGGAGTCTGTCCCAGTCGAGTACCAATTACAGAGGATTGCGAAAATTAAGGGAGATACCGTTTTTATGTCAAGCGGTGTCGTTTTAAAGTGAACCGGTGTCGTTTGAGGAGTAATTAAACGCTGGTTTGGGAGATTATTGGATCTAATCGTTGATTTAGACCTTACGATCAT
>BPLS01001896.1:0-11302 GCA_019656275.1 Rhododendron kiyosumense
AAGTTGAATGGCACGGCACGACACGACACGCACGTTTGACACCTCTAGGGTAATGCTAGTGTAGAGTTGAAAAAACGAATCCCAAACTCGGCACAGCTGTTGGTGAGGTCCTTGTCGACAAATTTAGTTCTGTTGTTTGAGATAATGGCCTAAGGAACGCCGAACCTGGTAATGATGTTACGCCAGACGAATCTCCGAACATTAGCTTCTATGGTTGTCACAAGGGGTTTAGCTTCAACCCATTTTGAGAAGTAGTCCATTGCCGTGATCAGAAACTTAAAGCCTCGAGGGGCCATTGGCAGCTTTCCCACGATATCAATCCCCCATTGTGCAAAAGGCCAAAGACTTGTGATGGGGGAAAGACTCTTGGCAGGTTGCTTCGGGATAGGAGAAAAAAGGTTGTCACGGTCGGCACCTGCGGACGACGTCTTCACAGTCTTTCTTCATGTTCTTCCAAAAGTATCCCTGACTCATTGCTTATTGGTAGAGAGAATAGCCGCCAGAGTGGCAACCACAAAAACCTGAGTGAAGCTCGGTTAGAATCTCAGGTACTTGGGTTGGGTGAACAACTAGGAGATAAGGGCCGGAGATAGATTTCTTGTAGAGTTTGCCGCTTTTGGAAAGCCAGTAGTAAGCGGCTTTGTTCCTGATGCGACAAGCTTCCTTTTTGTTTGTGGGTAGAGTATCATGCTTGAGGAACGCAACGATCTCGTCCATCCAGCTTGGACCGAGTTCAATGCTGAGTACTTCTGGTGTTATGTCAAAGCTTGGGTTGTCAATGCTGCCAAAGTTGATGGTCTTGAATTCAGAGGCTTTGGATGTGGAGGCAAGGCTAGCGAGTGCGTCTGCATGCGCGTTGTGCTCGCGATTGATCTGTTCAAATTTGAAATTGTTGAAGTGCGTGATGAGTTTGGCTGCTGTGGCTTGGTATTTCAACTTTTGTGGGTCCCGAGCCTCATAGTCCCCAAGTACTTGATTAACTATGAGTTGGGAATCATAGTAGATGACTATATTGGCGGCCTTAATCGCAATTGCAGAGCGTAAGCCAACAAGGAGGGCTTCGTATTCAGCTTCATTGTTGGTGGCGGGGAAGTCGATGCTGAGAGAGCTTTCGTGAAGTATCCCACAAGGGGACACTAAGACTACCCCTGCTCCGGCTCCGTTGTTGTTGGAAGCCCCGTTGAGATTTAGGCGCCAAGTCTCTCCTTAAAAAAGATGCCATGGCTTTGTCACTGAGTTTTGTTTGGCCACAGATTGTGGCGTTGGAGTGATGTAGACACCCTATTCTGGACTGTCCAAATTAGTTTATTTACGGTCTTTTGATTCCTCAATGATGACTAAGGTCAAGAACATCTCGAGGTTGTTGGTATGTTTGAGCTTTGAGCCTCGTTTCAAACCCTTTTCAAACTCCATTTTAAAACCTTCAAGCTAGAACCAAACAGCCATAGCAAAGCCCTACTTGCTTACGCCAGTGTCGTCTTGGCGTGTGCTAGTGCACTGCCACATGTCGGTCATCGACCGTTGACTCAGTTACAACTGGCGCACGCAAGTCAAATGGTGGCGTACGCTGGTCAAAGCTAGTCAAAACATCACTATTCAACCACGTGCTCGAGACTTTTGTGACCACCCAGTACATGGCACAGTCTTCTGATGATTGCATGTCCCCTTCTCTCCTACATCTTCTTTCAAGCCAAGTCCCATGCATTCAATGCATGGAAGATTCTTCCCCTTAACCTAACTAGCCCTAACCAGCCTGGTTACACCTTTCTCTCAGTCCCTCTTTGCTTATAAATACCCCATTGCATTCATTTGCAAGAGGTTAACCACCATAACGAGTTCAAGCCCTTTCTTCCCTTCTTAGCTCTCTCTTTCTCTTCTCATTCATTCCATTAAAAGAGAAAGCAAAAGGGCCACCCCTATAGGTCTTACACGGCCATTCTCTCACCGTCCATCCTTCCTCCCCTTAACCTAACCAGCCTGGTTACACCCCTCTCTCAGTCCCTCTTTGCTTATAAATACCCCCTTACATTCATTTGCAAGGGGTTAACCACCATAAAGAGTTCAAGCCCTTTCTTCCCTTCTTAGCTCTCTCTCTCTCTCTTCTCATTATTCCATTGAAAGAGAAAGCAAAAAGGCCACCCCCACAGGTTTTACATGGCCATTCTTTCACCATCCATCTTTCATCCCTCAAGCTCAAGGCTCCAATCTTCCAAAAAACCCCAAAGCTGAAGGTATACCACCTTCGCGTAGCTTTCTGTTCTGACCCCTGAGAGGAGCTAGTCAGGTCCAGGATGGTAATCAATACCAGTCCTGGCCTGGAAACTGGCAAAATAATAAAGATCGTATGAAGTGAAAAATGGTGCACGCCAGTACAATTAAGTCGTACGCCAGTCATGGCAGTACGTGCACCACTGGCGTGGGGATCATTGATCATTTGTCCCTTATTCGTGTTTTCCTTTTATCACCTTACTGCATGATAAAAACCAATTTACAGCTTCTTGTATCTTATAACTGTATAGCTGTAGCATTTCCAAATTCGCTTTTATTTATTTTGGTGGGCCTCTAGGATCTCTCTGGTCATGTTCTAGAGCCCAAGAGATGCAAAGCCAAGCACTGGGTGAAAGATATAACTGGCGTACGACCATGCGCTACTGGCGTACGGTAGTTATGACATGATCCAGTGGCAAGCCCATGCATTATAGTTAAGCCTGGGCCTCTGTTCATTCCCCACACTGTTTATGGGATGTTCTGCTTATTTTCATTCCTTAGATCCATTACTATTGTCTGTAACTGTATTAATGCTGCTATATTAATTGCGTGGTTTGTCCTAGGTGTACACTGGTCCTTCCAGAGCCCAGAGGGTTGAGAAACATTAGCTAAGAGTGTAGATTTACCGACGCACACCAACATAGGTATGACATTCGTAAGCGGCATCTGTATGCAGTGGCCACACCACTGTATGCAGGTTCTTTCCTACGTACGTTATTCTGGGCCAACGCGCTCCAGTTGGTCAAAAATAGTCACAGGTGCTTATTCTCGATCTATGTTCATTACTGCAAGCAAATCATCCATAACATTTTGTCACATAATGCAACTTGTTGCAGTCTTAAATCCCTTTAACTACTCCCCCGCCCTAACTGGCTAAAAAAATGATTAATGAGAGAAGAATGAAAATGTTTTGCAAAATGCCCGAGTAGAGACCAATCCCCGGGTTGGGTGAGAAGGGTGCCATAAAACCCTTCCCCTCTCGTAACTTGGCTCCCGAACCTTAGATATCGAAGGTGATGATGGACTGGTCTATGCCTTTTAAAAATCAAATAACGTAGCAAGCATTTCAAGTTCGGTTCCTTGGGTATTTCACCGCTAAAACCCAAGTGGCGACTCTGAATCGAAGCATTTCACCACGCTCTTCCAAAAAGGGCTCACCCGATTTTTAACAAAAATTGAAAATTTTGGGGCATGTGCCCACAGTGGAGTACTGTTGTATCTTCTTATGTTAGTTCTGCTATGAAGTCGGCCAGAACCTGGCCCTTGATTGACATTCGCGGCTCGAAGCAAATGTCAAAATTTGCCAGTTCAACAGCCCACTTGGATACATGATTGGAAAGATCCGCCTTCCGAAAGAGGGCTTTGAGAGGGTGCTCCGTTAATACAGTGATTGGGTGGGACTGGAAGTACGGTAGTAGTTTCCTTGCCACTGAGACAAGGGCTAGAGCTAGTTTCTCTAGTGGGAGATAGTGTGTTTGTGTCGGGAGGAGTGTTTTGCTTGTGAAGTAGATCGGCATGTCATCTACGCCTACTCGCCGAACAAGTGCTGAACTGACCGCGTGAGTGGAGAAGGCAAGATACATATATAAGGTCTCAAACTCCTTTGTTTTCACCAATAGTGGGGCCGAGCTTAGGTATTCCTTGAGTTTGGCCAAAGCGAAGTTGCAATTTGGAGTCCATTCAAAACTGCGTCAACTTTTGCCCTTCAAAGCATGGAAGAATGCATGGCACTTGTCGGAGGATTTGCTGATGAACCAGTTTAGAGCAACTGCCATCCCAGTAAGCCTTTGTACTGTCTTGATTGTTCTTGGTGGCTGCCAGTCTACAACGGCCTTGATTTGGCTGGGGTCAGCCTCGATACTGCGCCTTGTAACCAAATGCCAAAGAAATTTTCCAGCACCAACGCCGAACACACACTTTTCAGGGTTTAGACAGAGTTTGTGGAATTTGAGAATATCAAATATTTCGGTTAACTCTTGGAGGTGGTTGCATTCCTTCTGGCTTTTGACGACGAGGTCGTCAATGTAGGCTTCCAAGGTGTGGCCAATTTGGGCATGCAGCATCTTGAATATGGCTCGGTTGAATGTGATGCCTGAGTTTTTGAGGTCAAACGGCATAATGCGGTAACAAAAAATGCCAAAATGAGTGATGAAAGCTATTTTTTCCATGTCTTCTGGGTCCACGGCTATCTGATGGTAGCCATGGTAGGTGTCAAGGAAGTTTAGCCGAGCGTGTCCCACTGTTGCGTCGACTAGTTGATCGATCTTGGGAAGTGGGAACCAATCCTTTGGACAAGCGTTGTTAAGATTGGTATAGTCAACGCAAACTGGCCATTTACCGTTCTTCTTCTTAACAACCATTGTGTTGGACAGCCAGGTTGGGTATTGCACTTCTTGGATGGCGTTGGCTTCCAGTAAATGTTTTACTTCTTCCACCACGGTGTCGGCGTGTTTGGTGGCTAATCGTCGTGCTTTCTGGATTACTGGCTTCACGTCTTTTTTGATGTTGAAAGAGTGGCTGATAAAGGTTGGATTGACTCCTGGCATCTTGTTGGGGGTCCATGCAAAATCCTCAATATTGGCTTTGAGGAATTGGAACAATTCTTCACGCTCGGCGTCGTTGAGGGAAGAGCCGAGCTAGAAGAAATGAGAGCCATCCTCGTTGATGGGCATTTGGACGAGGTCTTCGAGGAATTTGTCTTCTTCCTTCTCGCCGATGTCTTCAATGATTGTTGTGTCTGGGACTTCAACCCATTGTATTTGCTTGGCTTTAGTGGAATTGTGGATAGCTGAAACGTAGCACTTCTTGGAGGCGACTTGATCACTTCATAAATCTTCTTGCCTCCCATTGGCACCAATGAAACGGACGACCTGGTGGTAAGCAGAGGCGATGGCCATCATGCCGTGGAGCCAGGTTCGGCCAAGAATTGCATTATACGGGCTCGGTACGTTGACAATGATGAATTCAATGCTCAATGTTTTGGAGCCGACAACGACTGGGAGGAAGATTCATCCGAGTGGCCAAACACGTGCTCTGTTGAATCTAATGAGAGGTACTTCGACGGGTTGCAAAGTTGACTCTTGCAAATCAAGCTTCTTGAACATGTCATAGTACGTGACTTCGGTTGAGCTTCCTTGATCGATGAGCACGCACTTGACGTCACAGACTCTATTTTAGACAGTTACAACGAGGGCATTGGAGTGTGGAGTTTGTACAAGCTCAAGGTCGCGCTCGGTGAAAGTTATTGTCCACTTAGGCACTCTTCTAAACGTGGACGTTTGGACCCGGTCCTAACGCGAGTACTTGATTGGAAGTGGAGGCGCAATTGAGGTCGGAACAAAGGCTTGTTTTAGATTTCTTCGTCACAGGGCCGTGGATAACGTGTATCATCGGTTGTGGCTCATTAGGGTTGGGATTTCCGTAGGGTTGATGAGCGAGTGTTTTGGTTCGATCAATGTACTGGTCGAGATGACCTTGGGCAGCCAAATGCTCCAATAGTGCCTTATACGGTGCGCATGCCGTCGTGTAGTGGCCGAGCTCATTGTGATACGAGCAGTTCTTCCTTGGGTTTTGATCTGCTTGGCCAGTGTCTGTGCCGAGCTTCCCTGTTGGTCACTCGAACCATGGTTGCCTCATGATCTCCTTTAGAAAAGACCAAATGGGCTCTTTAAAGTACGTGGTTTCCGCCACGTAGTCGTGCACTTTCAGCAAACGTTTCTTTCCTTCATTGATGTTGTTGACGTGTTTATTTGGCTGGGATTGTTGGGTTACGATTGGCAATGGCAGCTGGGACGTGATCGATGGAAGTACGATAGTTGGGTTTGGTATTCCTTGTGCCACTCGGTCCGCGTAAAATTCTTTGTGAGCGCAGAATTGCTCTATGATGCGCATCAACTCGCCCATGCCGTGGGGTGGGCGGATAGCAAGTTCGTCCAGGATCTTGCTGCCAGTTTCCAAGTCATTTTTAAAGGTTCGTACAACCCAGTACTCGTCAATTCCAGGGGTTTCGTTGAACAATTGCCATTATCGTTCGGTATACTGCCGAAGTGTTTCAGATGGGAGCTTCCCCATTTGGGACAGTGACTCAGGCTTCTTGGCGATCCTGTTGCTTGTGATAAAGCAAGTGTTGAAGGCGCGTTCAAGGTCGGCCAAGTTCCGTATGAATCCAGCGGGCAATTTGTTGAACCACTGGAGTCCAAGGGAGCCGAGGCTGGATAGGAACGCCTTGCATTTGATTTCGTCCTTTGTGGTGCACAGTTCAATTGTTTGATGAAAGTGAATCAAGTGAGTGTAAGCTTTGCAAGTGGTTGAGTCAAACATTGTGAACTTTGGCAAGTGGAAGTTGGGTTCGGCGGTTGTGTTGATTATGTGGGACGTGAAGGGCGAGACGTTGAGATCCTTCAGCTGTCGCTCAAAACTTGGGCGCGGAGGTTTGCCGAGTCCTTCAGACCGCGACCGCTTTGAGTCCCTTTCTTTGGACTCCTTTTTTGAGGGTTTCTTACTATCTTGTTGCCGAAGCTTGTTTCTCAAGTCTGTGGTCATTTGGTGGGGCCTTTCAACAGACTTCTCTCGTTCACGACGAATTTTGGGGTCGTCGTTCGGTGCATCAATGCGAACGCTCTTCCCATTTCTCCGAGACCGATTTTCATTTTCTAGGTTTTCAGGTGGAATTTCTCCGAGACGTTCGGAGATGTGGCGTCTCGTTTCTAAAGAGCCTCGACAATAATGAGAGGCTATGGTTCGGGAGAACTCTGTGCATCCGATGGAGTAAGTGCTTGTGAAGGACCTGGTGGTATCCCTAAATCTGCTCTGCGCCTGGTGGCTTCTTAAGCAGTGCGTCGCAAAGGTTGTTGGGCGTTTGTAGAGGATGAGTTCCCTGGCGTCACCCTTTTCTGGTGTGAAGCCAAGGAAGTCTTTTACGAAGCTGCAATAGCCTGCTTCGTGCGGTTGCTCCTGCGGTAGTGGAGGGGGTGGTGGTGGATGAGTCTGGTGTCGGCACCTTCCACCTCCAGCAGATTTGGATGCGGTTGGTGCGGCGTTCTGCATATGCTGCTTCATTTGAGCCACCTTTGTCCATAGGGCCGCCAATTCGTTGTCCCTTTCGTCGTCTCAATGTTGCAGCAGGTAGATGTAGGCCGTTGTTACGTCGTCCGTGGCCGGAGATAGCCCGGAACAGGGGGGGCATAGAGATGGACATGTGTCTCTCAGGGAACGGTGGAAGGATTGTGCTTTCACTGGCGTCTTTGGCCCCCGAAATGGTAACATCTGGTAGATCTCTGCCCATCGTGGTTGAATTTGCGATTGTCTTTGGAAGAGGAAGGTGGTTTTGAAGAGGGTTTGAGCCATTTGAATAAGAAGCTTTGAGTTTCACGTCAAGTTCACCAATTGTGTGGCCCGTGATCCTCGATACGAGTCCTTCCTCCGCTGGTTCAGGGATTGTCTAGCCTTCTCTCCTAGCCTACACAGTGAACGCACGACAAAGATCTGGCCGGGGTTGCCTGGCATGGCCCTCCGGCAAGAGGATAAGTATGTGAAGAGGGAGAGGAAAGAGAATAGGATTTTAGGGTAGGAATCAGTGTGTACCTCTTAGGGTTATTATCCTTCAGTATTTATAGAGCCTCCTTGACTTGCTTTCCAAGAACGAGCATGCACTTTGCACGAGTCGAGTGACATCATTGTGATATCACTAAGTAGATCTGGTAACTGTTTTGTCATGAGTTGGCACCTCCCATGTGCGCTCATCATGTTCTTTTGGCATAACTGCCCTGCCATGTGGGAGGACACGTGGCGCAACGGTAGCCGAGCCCCATAATTAGCCAAGCCTAATGGGTGACTCGGGCAAAGAACCATACGACAAAGCTATCCTCTTGAAGGTGGCTGAGCCCGGTTGACACTCTCCTGGCACAAGTCATAAGGTGAGTGCAATATTGGCAACTTGATAAGCCTTGGCATAAAGCCGAGCCCTGGATCAGGTACGGCCACAATAATCAGGCTCGGGCATTACGTTCGACCTGCTACACTATAGTCTCAATCATAATTACAAAAATGGATTTTTATAATGCTTATGTACGAATATATTTTTAGAAGCCAACTTCTTTTTTGTTTTGCTACACTTATGCCTTTTTTTTCTTTGCATTTCAAAAAGCATTTTTTAAAAGATTCCCATTAGATTCCTTCGAGATTCTCTATACTTTCAACATTTCTTTTTCTATCTCTCTCCACTTATTACCCCTACTATTTTTTAAAAAAAAATTTCAAAATATAAACCAAACACAACATTAATGTTTTGATTGCCTTCCCTGCAGTTTGTTTTGCCCCAAAGTTTCTTTTTCTTACTTCGCCACTAAAGACAGCTTGTGCAGGTTTGCTCGCAAGTATGTCTCCAGAAAATTCTAGATGTTACAAAAACACCCTCTCAATTAGGGACTCAGGGGCTCTGCTGTCTCTCAAGAGGGACATCACCTGTTGTCCCGGATGAGTGGGGTCTGCTCTGGTCTCGCTATGATAATTGGAAATGTTTATTTCGTAGAGCTTGTCGAGTAGAACAATTTTGCAAAAAATCAACTCAATCGAATATCATTAAGTGTCTAATGGAAACACTTATAACTTGCCAATAATGGCTTTAAATGGATTTGATTCAGTGTTTTCGATCCTTTCTTTTCAAGATTAAAATGTTTTGATTTGGCATTTAATGAAATCCGATCGAGCTGATTTTTGCAAAGTTCTTTTCGATGAACTCTACGAAGTGAAGGTCTCCAATCATCAAAGCAAGACTAGAGTGGGTCCCGCTCGGCTGGGACAGCAGGTGATAGCAGAGCCTCTAAGTCCCTAAATTAGAGGGTGTTTCTGGTAGGAAAAAATTGGTCGATTTTTATTTATGGTTAAAAAGTTATTAGATATTTCCGATAGTGAATAAGAGTAAATAAGTTAGTGAGAAATGTTAAATTGTGTCAAATAGTGAATAAATTGTTGATGGGTACGTGAGTCAAAAAGTTGTTGATAAAAACTTTTTTGTTAGTAAAAACAAAATGGTAAAATATTAAAAAAAATTTATTAATAAAAACGAAATAGTAAAATACCTTAAATTTTTAGTATTTTTTTGTTAATAAAAACGAAACCTGATCTGTAGCCAGTAATACTTTATGGGTGCTTCAAGAAAGACCAACTTTATGAGTTGACCCTCATAAATAGTAAAACGTATCCTCGGTACTTGTGCCTGTAACCAGTGGAAGAATGCATGTGAAACTAGTCGCATGTGGTTCTCTCCTTGCGGATCTCTTACCTTAACTTAGAGTGTGTTTCACTAATTAAAAGAATAAATATTTAGTATTTTTTGAATTAAAAGTAATATATTGTAAGGAAATAATTTATCTTGTAAAATAAAAAATTAGTATTTAAAAAATAAAAATATTAACAAAACAAGGCCTTAGGATCGTCAACTCGAACGAATTTTTACGCATCTTTAAGGGCAACTCAGGAGGGTTAACTCGAACGGACTTTTTCACAGCTTTAAGGGCTCTCCGTTAGTAGACGGTAAGATTGAGGCCCCATTCCAGAAATCTTCTTAAAAAATAAGCAGTTTATTTTACATTTCCAAACTTAAAAATAAAGTAAATGAAAAATAATTTTTTAATTTTTTTTTGCATCGTATAAAAGATCTCATCGAGATCTTCCAAACAAGATCCTTATTGCATATTTTTATATTTCAATAAATTCATAATTTTTGAGCTTGAAATTGCCTTCTTAAAAAATAAAAATTTTCTTTTTTTGTTGCTGAACGGAGCCTGAATCTTCAAGAACTAATCAAAGTGCACATAAACTAACTCAAATATCATAAGTTACAAATACAGAAAACCTCAACAGGATTCGCCACAGACACGGGTTCAATTAGTTTGTGGTTCCGAAATTAGACAATTCGATTCAGTATCGTAGGTAGTGGCGGAGGCAACGGTGCATTTGGGTCGACGTTAAATACTCCTACTCGGTAAATGGAGCTGTGTCTCGTGAACGTAAATAGCTGCCGAGTCTTGAGGCAGCAAATTCGTCGGAAAACAAGGTTGTTCCGTGCGGTACGAAAGTTGTCTCCACTTCTGTTCATTAATGCATCGAAGTGCTCCAAGGGCAAATATTGGTGATATGAAGCATGTGTTGTTTTGGACTATATTCCAAGAAGAATGACACAGCGCAATTCACGAGAGAATAGTTTTCCTTGAATATTGTCCTATATTAAGGGATTTCGCCTAAATTATTATGACTTTTTTTTTTGCATTTTTATGAATTCCATTTTTTAATTAAGCATTTTTCTTGACGATATAAATCTAGAAAGTAATAAACAATTATAACAGGCAAAAGTTTTAGAATGTTCACCTTTTTAATCGGCTTAAAAGTTCACTTAATACCAAAATAATTCAAAATAGATTTTTTTTTAATTTTTGCGTTTATTTAGAATTTTTTTCACGTTCAGTCCATATTACTCCTGTTATTTAACAAAAACAATCCCAAAAGTTTAAGAGATTCTAATCCGAAAGGTTAAAAAAAAGAAGCCATCTATATACTAAATGATATTTTAAAAAAAAATCCGTTTTAATTCTCGTTAACTTTTTCAATTAATTCCTAGCTTCACTTTTTTATGTAACTATATTTGATCGACTCCAAACTAGTAATCAAAGCAATTGATTTCAACCGAATTGATGCACTTGGAAATGTCCAGACTGACTCTGGTATGTTAAATATTTTTATTAATTTATCTTGTTTAATGGGATCAAATTAATGAGCAATTTCATCCAAAATCAGTATGGATATCTACTATCTGTATATTTTGTCCTAAAAACTGATGGGGTCAATTGGATCCATAATCACCAACGTATGGTCGTTACCTTTTTTGAAAGTTTAACCTATCTATCTATCTATTTATGTATCAATATCATATGCAAATGTATTTTGCCTTTAGAAGCCTTCAAACCCATGTCCTAATTTTCAAGATTTTTCAATTTTTTTTTAAAGTTTTGAGAGAGAGAGAGAGAGAGAGAGAGAG
>BPLS01002145.1:0-15741 GCA_019656275.1 Rhododendron kiyosumense
GGGGGGGGGGTGGGGGGGTGGGTTGGGTGAATAGGAGTTTTGACAAAAATTACCAACTTTTTGATTTAAAAAAAATTAATATGGATGACCGGTTGATTATTTCAATTAATCCAAACCAAAATTCAAGTACTACAGTAGAATAAAAATTGTGACAAGAGGCGCATGATTTACGTAGAAAAACTTAGGGTCCTAAATGACCCTAAACCAAAACTACGGCCGATCACTACTGATTTATTCTATTAATAAAAAAGAAGTACAGATTGCGAAATAGTAAAAATCTTACCCAAGTCTTTACCTATTCTTGCCAATCTCCAATGCTCCCCGAGCTTCTTCAAGATCCAATAGATGCACCACGGACTTCACGCCCGATTTCCGGATTCAACCAGCTCCAAATCAATCTTCAAAAGATTCGGTTTCAGCAGCAAACGGCATAAAAAATTATGAGCAGTAAATGGATGAATGATATGATGAGAAGTATGATCTAAACAACCCAAAACACAAAGGTTCGAAGTTGCATGAACGAACAAAAAGTGGGCTGTCAGGAAACCTATCAATCTTGCCTTCACCAAAAACCCGTGCAACTCTTTCTTTTCTTTTTATGCGCAAAAAGAAAGTCCCATATG
Source organism: Rhododendron kiyosumense (assembly GCA_019656275.1). Taxonomy (NCBI): domain Eukaryota; kingdom Viridiplantae; phylum Streptophyta; class Magnoliopsida; order Ericales; family Ericaceae; genus Rhododendron; species Rhododendron kiyosumense. Next base: position 624 of record BPLS01002145.1, read on the forward strand.
CCTCTCTGTATTTTTTTTTCCAAATGAACAAAGGGTTGCTACCAAACAAGAGTTGTTACCAAAGGGTTACTGCCAAACAAAATAACTCTCTCGGGGTGCAGAGGCTCATACCTCCTATGGTGCCTCTGCACCATGGGCACTATGGAAAGCAATTACAAACGTGTGCAATCTTTTATTTTTATTCTCAAAAGAAAAATCTCGTAGCGATAATTATATATATAAATATGGCAAGCAGATTTTCCGAGAGTGAAAGAAAAACGTGCATGAATAAAATTTGTAATTTTGGAAATAATATGCATGATGTGCTGCGCAATGCCTTTACCTCTCATGCAATTGGAGCGATTTCGCAGCAGTCAACTTGGCGCAGATAATGGGAGGAGTATTGAGCGAGAAACTACCCCCTAATTAACCTACCCATTACAATCAAACGGAATTGATAGAACAAAGACACCAATAGAGGTTTTGAACAACCCCGGAAAGTGCCAAAATATCTAACAGAAATGAATGTTAGGGATGCAGATAACTTTTAGCAACAGAGATTCGCGACTCACGTAAAGGGTTCCGCAGTAAGTGGTCCGCGACTAGCGTGAAGAGTTCCGCGGCAAGTAGGCGTGCGACTAGGCAGGCGCGCGACCAGGATGGGCCGTGGGCTGCAGCCCAAGTCAGTTGGATTGGTCAAGCTGTTACTTAGGGTTTGCCTATATCTATGAGTTGCAGTATTCACTTATTTCTTGAGGCTGTACAGAGAGAGAATTATAGAGAGAGAGCAAGACAAAACTTTTCTCAGAGAGGAAAAAGAAAATTTGTAATCTTTAGTTTTCTTCGTTCATACTAGACTGGTGTGGCTCCCGGGGATGTAGGTAAGTTGCTGAATCTCGTATATCTCTGTGTTCTGTGTTTCTATTCCTCTTTCTCTTCGTTTTCTGTTGTGTGTTTTCTGTGACGATAGTATCCCAAGATCCTGAGTTTGTATTGTGTTCGTTGTGAGTCTGAGCGTGAGGCTTCGATTTTCTAACAACTGGTATCAGAGCCGCTGTTGCGGTAAGGGTGTTCGACAGTTTTCCATTGAAGTTTGTTCGGGCAGTCCAGATTTCAGTGGGAGCTATGGGTTCAGAAGAAGGGAAATCGAAGATCGAGAAGTTTGATGGTTCGGACTTTACTTTCTGGAAGATGCAAATGGAGGACTATCTATACCAGAAGGATCTTTACTGCCGCTGCTGGGTAAAGAAAAGGGGAAGAAACCAGGAGAATGTAACGAAGAATGGGATGTTCTTGACCGGAAGGCAATGGGGCTGATTCGGTTGTCACTCTCGAAGTCTGTCGCACACAATATATTGAAAGAAAAAACCGCGTCTGACCTGATGGACGCGCTCGTGAAGATGTATGAACAGCCGTCTGCGGCAAACAAGGTGCACTTGATGAAGAAGTTGTTCAACTTCGATAAGCCTGAAGGATGTTCATTTATGAAGCATATATCTCAGCGAGTTTAATACAATAGTGGACCAGTTGGTCTCTGTTGGTATTTCATTCAATGACGAGGTTCAAACCTTATTGATCCTGTCTCAGTTGCCAGAGAGTTCGCAGGGTACGGTTACTTCGGTTGGTAATTTGGCTGGGAAGGAGAAACTCAAGCTGAGTGAGATTGTTAGCTTGATTCTGATTAAGGAAGTTAGAAGGAAATCGCTCGAGGGAGCGTCAGGCTCTAGCGGATCAGGTTCAGCTCTAAATTTTGAGTAGAGGGGCAAAAGCCAAACTAGGGGTGGTCAGAATCAAAACAAGAGCCGGTAGAAGTTGCACGGCAAAACACAAGTACGTGGAATTAAAGGTGAATACTGGAACTGTGGCTAAGCTAGTCACATGTCTTCAGTCTGCAAAGCTTCGAAGAAGAATAAGGGTGAGCAGGAGGCCCACATCGTGTAAGATGCACTTATTCTTTCGATGGACAGTATCGCGGAGTCATGGGTGATTGACTCGAGCGCCTCATTCCATGTGACTACTAGCAAGGGGGGTTCTAAAAAACTATGTAGCAGGCGACTTTGGGCAAGTATACTTGGGCGATGATGAGCCATGTAGTATTGTGGGAATGGGTGATGCGCAGATTGAAACGCAGGGGTTAAATGGTGTTTGATGGATGTCAGATACGTCCTGCGACTGAAGAGGAATCTTGTTTTACTTGGGCAACTGGGAGTAGTGGGCTATACATCGACATTCACAGGAGACGCGTGGAAAGTCTCCAATGGTACCATGGTGGTAGAGTGCGAAAAGAAAGTAGGTATTCAATCTCTATTTAACTTCACATGGGAGTCATTCACTTGCCATCGTAGGGGAGGTCTTGCGCCAGAGTAGACTCGCAGAAGGTCCGCGGCTGGAGAAACAAGTGAGTTCAAGTTTGTGGCACGACAGATTGGGACATATGAGCGATAGGGGGATGAAGGTTCTGCAGATAAAGGGGAAGCTGCCAATTGAGTCAATGGATTTCGATGTGTGCGAAGACTATATCTTCGGCAAGCAGAGGCGGGTTAGTTTTCAGAAAAGTGGCAGACCTCCCATGCTAAACAAGCCGGAGCTTATTCAAATAGACGTATGGGGTCTCGCGCCAATGCATTCTCTCGGTGGGTTGAGGTACTCTGTTACTTTCATTGATGATCACTTGAGGAAAGTATGGGTCTACTTTATGAAATACAAGTCAGAGGTATCCAAAATTTTCATGAGTGGAAAGCCAGAGTAGAGAACGAGACAGACTTGAAGGTGAAGTGTCTAAGGTCAGACAATGGGGGAGAGTATGAACTAGAGAGTACAAGAGAGCTTGTGCTCTATTCGGTATTTGTTTAGAGAAGACTCTTCTAGGAAATCTACAGCAGAATGGCATCATGGAACAGATGAACAGGACTGTGACAGAGTGTGCGCAGAGCATGCGGATACACGCGGGGTTGCCCAAGCAATTTTTGGATAGACGTGGTCAGTACAACAACTTAGTTGATCAATCATGGGCTATCAGTTCCGTTGAACTTTAGGATACCATAGGAGGTTTGGAGCGGTAAGAAGGTAAATCTCTCACACTTGAAAGTTTTCGGTTGTGTTGCTTATGTCCACCTCAGTAACAAAGTCAGCGACAAGCTAGATGCTAAGTCATTAAAGTTCACGTTCATTGGGTATGGTGGCGATGAGTTTGCTTATTGTTTCTGGGATGAGGAAAATCGAAAGATAATCAGAAGCCAGAATGTCATATTCAATGAGTCAGTGTTGTACAAGGACAAGGATAACAAACAATGCAGTAGGAGTTCTATTGAGGATAGCAAAGGTCCCGTGCAGGGTCCCGCAAGGGTGGTCGCGCGAGAGGATCGTGAGTCACCCGAGTACTTTAATTTGGAGGATCTTCCAAAAAGCAATGGGGTTGAGTCGGAATTTGACCAGGTAGATGAGACAGTTTCAGGGACAGGTTCGCGTGGGATTGGTTCTGAGGTAGTCTCGCGGACACAGTCTAGGGCAGTTCCAGAGACGGAGTCTAGCTCACCGATTGTCGCGTTGAGGAGATCAGCTAGGGTACCCAAACCTAATTTGAAACACCTTTCATCGTTGTATTACTTGCTTTTGATAGATAGCGGGGAACCGTCTTGCTATGACGAGGCTTTACAGGTCAGTGACGCTGTGAAGTAGGAATGTGCTATGCAAGAGGGGATGGATTCTTTTCACTCGAATGTGACTTAGGAGTTGGCGAAGCTTCCCGCGGGGCAGAAAGTGCTACAAAACAAGTGGGTATACCACATCAAGCAATAGAGCAACGGCAGCAAAAGGTTTAAGGCTAAATTGGTTGTGAATGGTTTCCAACAGAAAGAATGGGTTAATTTCACATAGATATTGTCCCTAGTTGTGAAGCTGGCCACTATCAGAGTGGTATTGAGTTTGGTGGTGGCAGAAAACCTCTACCTTGAGCAGTTGGATGTTAAAACTATGTTTCTTCATAGTGACTTGGATGAAAAAATTTACATGAAGCAACCTGTTGGCTTCATTGAGAAAGGCAAGGAAGAGATGGTGTGCAGACTTAAGAAGAGTCTGTATGGGTTGAAACAGGCTCCCAAACAGTGGTACAAGAAGTTTAACGGTTTCACGCAACACATCGGCTACGCAAGATGCAAAGCGGATCGCTGTTGCTACCTTAAAAGATGCAAGTTGAGCTACATTGTCTTATTACTCAACATAGAAGATATGCTTGTAGCAGGATCCTGTTTACAGAAGATAAACAAGTTGAAGCAACAATTGGTAGCAGAGTTTGCCATGAAAGATCTGGGTGCAACAAAGTAGATACTTGGGATGAGGATCAGCAGAGACAGAACTCAAGGGGTCTTGAAGTTGAGTCAAGCTGAGTATATAGAACGGGTTCTGGAACGATTCAATATTCAGAATGCCAAGACAGTTGGTATGCCTCTGGGAAGTCAGTTTAGACTTTTTGACATGTAGTCTCCGAAGACAGATGCTGAGAAGGAGTACATGGCCAAGGTACCATATGCCTCGGCCATTGGCGCTTGATGTACGTGATGGTCTGCAAGCAGGCCGGACATTGCCCATGCGGTGAAAGTTGTGAGTAGATTTGCAAGTAATTTGGGGAAGCAGCATTGGGAAGCGGTGAAGTGGATATTTAGATATCTACGCAGGACCATGGATGTACCGTTGTGTTTTGGGAGAGTAGACTTGGTGGTAGGAGTATATGTGGATGCAGACTTCGCGGGTGATCAAGATACAAGGCGAAGTACCACAGGATATGTCTGCACTTTGGGATAAACAACGGTGAGTTGATCTGAGGTACTATTTCATCCGCTCGCTTTTGGAAGAACATTGTTCTTTTTAGTGACTGTCAGAGTGCTATACACCTTGTGAAAAATTCAGTGTTTCATGCCAGAACAAAACACATCGATCTGAGGTACTATTTCATCCGCTCGCTTTTGGAAGAAGGGGAACTGTTACTGGAGAAGATTTTGGCTCCCCAAAATTCGGCAGATATGTTGACAAAGTCGGTCACCATCGATAAACTGAAGTTGTGCTCAATTTCAATTGGCCTTCGCGCGTGGGGAGTTGGAGGGTTGGAGTTGCACCAGGAGGGGTGAAGTTCACTACATCCGCTATTGATTGTGGTTGTTGATATTAGTTTGCTTCAGTTATCTTCAAGTGGGAGATTGTTGGGAATATAGACAACTTTCAGCAATAGAGATCTGCGACCCGCACAAAGGATTCCGCAGTACGTGGTCTGCGACCAACTCGGAGAGTTCCGCCGTCTGTGGCAGGTAGTCTCGTGACAGGTAGCGTGCGACTAAGCAGGTGCGCAACCAGGATGGACTGTGGGCTGCGGCCCAAGTCGATTGGAGGGGGTCCAGCTGTCACTTAGGGTTTTCCTATAAATATGAGTTGCTGTATTCACTTATTTCTTGAGGCTGTATAGAGAGAGAATTCTAGAGAGAGACTGCAAGAGAAAACTTTCTTAGAGAAGAAAGAGAAGACTTGTAATATTTAGTTTTCTTCGTTCATAATGGATTGGTGTGGCTTCCGGAGATGTAGGCAAGTTGCCGAACTTCGTATATCTGTGTGTTCTGTGTTTCTCTTCCTTTTCTCTAGTTTGTTTTCTGTGACGATAGTATCCCAAGATCCTGAGTGTGTGTTTTGTTTGTTGTGAGTCTGAGCGTGAGGCTCCAATTTCCCAATAACGAATTTGAGAAATGTCCATCTTCTGACCACATCTATGAAACGAATTCGAGAAATGTCCAACTTCTGAAAATGTTTTGTAAAAATAGCCCTTCGCGCATTTCCAAGACACGATATACACGTTTGGCGTGACGAGTATCCCATTTCAACTTATGACGCACCTTAGAAGTGCATTAGTGCTTCATTCATCGCACTCTAGAGGTATGTGATTCAATCATGCATCCCCCTCCTCCTCTCAATCTAGACTTGCCCTCTGATTCTCCCACTGGCCACCACTGCTCATGCTCTCCGGTGATCGCTTACCCTCTTTGATTCTCCCACCACCGACCTCTCCGTGACTTTAAAGTCTCTTTCTCTGCCTCTGTCTCTCTCTGACTCATTGTATGTATATGTATACTATGTAAAAATGCACATGTATATGGGATTAGTACCTCAAGCCTAAAAATTGTTTATCAATAAGGGCTCGTTTGGATGCGGGATTAGATTTGGAGGTATTATGTAAGAAGGGGGGATTGGATAGTATGGGGTATTGGTTAATAAGGGATGACCCACGTTGATGTGATGTTTATGGAGGGGATATTAAATAGTACTTGATTTGGATGGAGGATTAATTGGGGATATAAGAAAGGGGGATTGATGTAAAAAGCTGTTAAATGATTTTTTTTGTCCTTATATAGTGTTTTATGACAAAATTTGTTAGTTTTATTATAATAAGAATAAACACTTGCTTTTTTGAGCCGGAAGGGACAAAAGAAAACAAAAGAAGAAAAAAGTGCAAAGCCGCAAGTGACAGAAAAAATAAAAAAGTGCTGATCTGGAAAAACTGAGAAATAAAATAAAGTGTTCCGAATTTCAATCCGTTTGAATGGATGGAAAAATTTTATTTTTTTGATCATATAATTTTAAAGGGACATAGTTAAATTTTGACTTTAGGACTCTCGTTGGTTAGTCCTAAGATATTTGGTTGTACAACTTTCTTAGGGCTAATCAACGAGAATCCCAGAGTCAAAATTTAATTATGTCCCTTTAAGATAAAATGATCAGAAAACTAAAATCTTTCTATCAGTTCAAACAGATTGAAATTTGGAGCATTTAATATTTTAACCTTATTTTTTAATATATAAACTGCAGGTTGAAAAATTAAGTGTTCCAAATTTCAATCCGTTTGAATGGGCAAGAAGATTTTATTTTTTTGATCATTTAATTCTAAAGGGTCATAATTAAATTTTGACTCTAAGGCACTCGTTGGTTAGCCCTAAGAGATATTTGATTCTACGACTTTTTTAGGGCTAATCAACGAGAGCTTTATAGTCAAAATTTAATTATAACCCTTTAGAATTAAATGATCAGAAAAATAAAATCTTCTCACCTATTCAAACGGATTGAAATTTGGAATACTTAATTTTTTTGCTTTTGCTCAAGAAATGGGTACGTGGGGTCGGGAAGGGGAATTACGAAGGGTATAATCGTCCGAAATGGAGGGGATTAGGGGGGATTCCACAATAACAGGTGGAACCCTGCCCATGGCTAACACCCCTCAGGGGGTATTAGGAGGTGTTGTGGAAGCCAGGCCATACATAATACCCATCCAAAATTGACAGCCAAACGGGGTCTTAGGGTGGGGCCTAGTATTAACAGGGGTATGTCACAACACCCTTTCATAACACCCCATCCAAACAGGCCCCAAAACCGTTAGCAGCCTAAAAATTGTATATGTAAAAATGCACACGTATGTTGTGTATGTAATTGATACCTTTCCCACCAATAGTAGCATCAGAGCCTAGAATATTCACATAAGCAATTCAGCGGAATCGACAGAACTCTCTGTATTGTCCAGAAATCGGTTCGGTCGAAACCCAGTCTGGAGCACAAAAAGCTATTCTCCTCACCAATACGATTCAAACGCGAACCGAGGCTTTGTTCTCCTTGGTTTTTTGGGCTTTTGGTCGTTCTTATTCAAAATTTTCTGCATTACTTAGTTTTGCTCCAAACTCTTGTGAATTATTGATTCGTTGTTGGGAAAAACTATTCGAAACACCATGAATATTTTTCCCTTCTTGTGCAAATGGAGAATATGCTAAATATTGCAAACCACAATAGCCAACAAGCAATCTAGGAGCCGATTGCGGAGTTTCTCTCGTGATCTAGGAGTTTGGAATATCCACTTTTGGTGAGACCTAAACTTGTATTTTGTTGATTTTGTTGAAATCTACCTTTGGGTAATGTTTGTATGCCTCTAGTAACCCCATTACCATCATAGTGAAAGATTTGGTAACGATTACGCTCTCATGGATATACCTCTAATTTAGGGAGAACCGCATAAAAATTTTAGTGTCTCGTGATTTGCTTGCTTGTTGCTTACTTTATTTTCGGCTCTTGGATTGCTTGTTGGTTATTGTGGTTTGCAATATTTATCCTATTCTCTATTTGCACAAGGAGGGAAAAAATATTCGTGGTGTTTCGAGTAGTTTTTCTCAACATTCTTCTCGACGAGAGAAATAAAAAAAAAAACTTTTTTTCTGTTATTTTAACTTTTACCCTAATATTTATTGAAATATCAAAGATAAAATCTCAAAAAGCGGACTTTTGGGCTGTTCTGTTCGTGTGAATGGCCATAGGAAAGTCATTATACGAGACACGCTTCCTTCAATCACCATCTTTGCCCCTTTAATCCCCTTCTTTGCCCGATCGACTATTAAAAATTTCAAATGTTACGCGGGTTCCATTCCGGGAAGGCTAAAAATCCAACGCGGTTTGTTTAAATGGTCATTTTGAACCATTCAATGAATCTCTTCAAAGCTCATCTCTACTCCTTCCAGGATCCATAATTGCACACTCAACCAAGAATTCCAATTTCACAAGAAATAAGAAAGAGAGAGAAGAAAGAAGCATCATCTTGTGTTTCTCTCTCAAAAATTAAAATGGCTGTTCTGCCCTTGCTCATCTTCTGTCTCTTCTTCTTCCTCGTCTCTCCTCCTTGCTTGATCCACGCTCAGCAGCCTTACGTCGGGAAGGCCACTACCGCATGTGGCACCACAACAAACAACTCAAATACCGTTCTCGGATACACCTGCAACGGACTAAACACCGCTTGCCAAGCTTATATCACATTCAGATCCCGATCCCCCTACAACACTGTCTCCTCCATTTCTCAGCTACTGAATTCAGACCCATCACGAGTCTCTCGAATCAACTCAGTTCCCGATGATTCGTCCATAATAGACACAGGTGAATTGGTGGTTGTTCCTGTGAAATGCTCATGCTCGGGTGGTCAGTATTACCAATCCAACACTCGTTACGTTGTTCAGCAAGACGATACTTATTTTTCGATTGCAAACGACACTTTTCAAGGCCTGTCGACAAGTCAAGCTCTTCAGGCTCAGAAGAGTGCTCCGGCGTCTAGTTTGTCTATCGGAGATAGAATTAATGTTCCATTGAGATGCGCTTGTCCTACGAAGAACCAGAGTGATAATGGTGTGAAATATTTGTTGAGCTATTTAGCTACATGGAATCAAGATGTTTCTGACATAAGTACAATCTTTGGGGTTGATTATAGGAGCACACCTGAAGCCAATGAGTTGTTGTCTGACCCCAGATTTTATGCTTTCGCTACCCTTTTATTTCCTCTACAAACCCCACCAACCAGGGTTTTAAATAAAGGCCATTACGTATCGCATTGTTCGTTACGTAACGGGATTTCGGACCTTCGATACCGTCATTTACTTTCGCATTGGCCAACACGGTCTGATATCAGCCGATATTTGACAGTAACACAAATGTCATTACTTTTTCCGATACAGCAATTTGAAACCCTGCCACCAACATCTTCTCCAACCCCAACGCCGGCCCCTTCACCAGGGCTGGCCCCTTCACCGTCTCCCCCTTCACCGTCTCCCCGCGCCAGTACCGAATCCAAATCCAATCAACTGTGGGTAATTGTTGTCGTAGGAATTATTGGAGGTGTTGGTGTTTTGTTGGTCATTGGGCGTATTGCTTTCTTGGTATTTAACAGGAGGTGGCTCTGTGCACGCACGGATTCTCGTTCTCATAGTCGCTAATTTGGTACTTTTAGCATCACTCACTTGCTCTTTCTTATGCCTGGTATCTTTAATCCTTTGTTGCCTATCCCCAAATTTTATGCTTTCGCTACCCTTTTAATTCATCTACAAACCCCACCAACTAGGGATTTCGGATCTCCAGTACTGTCGTTTACTTTCATATTGGTTGATACGGTTCCGTATCAGCCGATATATATGACAGTAACATTACGTTCCCCGATACCGCCATTTGAAACCCTGCCACCAACATCTCCTCAAACTCCAATGCCAGCCCCAATACCGTCGTTTTGTGCCCACTTGTTTTGGCATTTTTTCAGGGTTTGAGCCAATAAAAAATGGATGTAGCCCATGTGCATATGATATTCAATCATCAATAATATTTTCAGCGTTTCTCTTTCTCGCATCGTTATTCCACTCCGTCAGGTTTTTGGAGAATATAGCGGTAACAGCTCAATCCCATGAAGTGAATTCCTTTGAGGAACTCAAATCCGTGGCTGAAATCAATCTCATGTGCCCACTTCAACCAAGGCTGTCGGAAGAAATCAACGTGCGTAACAAGATCAGCCACTTCAATCTCATATGCCTATCAGGTGTTTGTTTCAATGACGGACACTGGTATCTTCTGTTCTAATATCAGATTCTTTTTTGAGGCTGGCTTACAAGTTGGTCTTCCAAAATTGCCCCCCCAAAAAATTGAATACACACTACACTCTACATTTGCGGCAACAACTGATTGGGCAAAGTACTAAAACACCAAGGGCACAATAGTACCCCGCGTATAAAGCTAATTGCAGTTTCTCTCAACACTTATATCTCTGAACTCTGTAAAGTGAATTCGGAAAAAAAACCACAGTTGCCATCGGCATCCAGCATCCATCCATCCACACTGTAACTCTTGAGATAATCTACCACTTCCACAAAAGCAAAGAAAGCACAGCTTTGCATAATATACATATACTCAAAGTTCGTAAGTTTAATCGAGCCGAATACTGCTACGTTCATACTCGGTTCATTTATGAAATGAGTTTAAAATTGAGGTCCAGATTCGGTTCGTTTAGTAGATGAATCGATATCGAGTTAAGCCTCGAACAGTTCACGAACGGCTCAATTCATTTACAACTCTATCCTTAAGTAACATTTTTATTCATGTTGTCCCACGTCATCATTGTCATTTCTTTTTATTTTCTGTGTTCCCTTACTTTTACCCAACGAATTTCAAATAGTTTTTTTTTTTTGGTAAAAAAGCTCGCTCGCTCTCTCTCTCTCTAGCCATGGGGTCAATTGCTTTCAAGAAAGTAAATAGCAAGGAAAGTATGGAGTAGTAAGGGTCATCATAGGGCCGGGTCGGGCCGGCCCAGCCTGCCAAGTCACGGCCCAAGCCCGCCCACGGGCCGGGTCGACCGGGCTTTTTCTTTTTGGCGGGCCGGGCCACCTACCATAAATTGAAGCCCAAGCCCGGCCCACGGGCCAATTGGCGGGCCGGCGGGCCAAAAGCCGGGCGGGCTTAAATTTCCTTGGACAAAACTAAACCAAGGGAAAAAAGAAAGGATTTTTAGGGATTTTGGGCTAATGGACGGGCCCGTTGGCGGGCTTTTGGACGGGTATGCCGGGCGGGCTCACGGGCCGGGCCTACGGGCGGGCCGAGTAAAAATTCATAGGCCCGAGCCCGCCCATTACAAACTACGGGCCGGGCTAGCCCACCCGTTTCTCGGGCTCAGGCCAGTTAAAAGCCCGATGGGCCGGGCGGGCTAAGGGCGGGCCGTGGGCCGTCGGGCTAAATGATGAGGCTTATGGAGTAGGTACCTATTGTTCATAATTGATACTTTTATCAAGAAAGTAAGGGCTTGTTCTTCTAAATAATCCACTGGCTTTCCCGCCAAAATTGAGCCAAACAAACCCACAAAAAAACAAAAATAAGCCAATAAGCCACTTGTTTCGTCTTTATTCAAAAAAAATTGGATTTCGGTCAAAAAATTTTACTTTTTAGATTCCTCTCGTCGTGAGGATGCAATAATCCCCAAAAAATTGACAATAAGCCAAGTAATGCGAAAAAAATTTAAATAAGGACAAAAAATAAGCCAAAGTGGCTTATTTGTCCGAACACCCTCTAAATAGCAAGAAAAGTATAAAGAAAGTACCTTTTGTTCAGGAAAGTAAATAGCTAGGAAAATATGGAGAAGGTACCTTTTGTTCACAATTGATACTTTTATCTTTTGTTTAGGGAAAGATATTGGCACTTTACAAATTGATGCAGACATTCTAAAATTAATGTAACTCCAAAGCCATTTTCTTTTATTTTTTGGAGTGCTTATATTAATTTTTGGAGTGCCAATATCTTTTTTTTTTTGTTTATTCTACTCCTAATTTTAGTTTAAATAGTATTCCCTCCGTTCCTTTTTTAGTATCCGGTATTCCATTTTGGGCTGTCCCTTAATAAGTTTCAATTTTGTAAAGTTAGTAGGTAAAAATTGGTACATTGTCTATTTTATCCCTAAAAGTATATTCCATTTTGAAAAGTTAGTGAGTAAAAGTGTAATGATGATGGATAAGTAGGAAAGTGGAGGAAAAAGTTGATGTGAAAGGTATAATGATGATGTCTTTTTAATAAGTTAGAATTACGAAACAGTACACTTAAAAAGGGACGGAGGGAGTAGTTTTTTTTCATCATTATTAGTTCTCTGCATGTGTCATTATTATTGCTCTGCATATGTTCGTTGTCTGTTCATAGCTTTACACGTTTTCTTTTCAATCACATTTCCCTGAGGATCCATAAAAATGTGACGGAAAGAGACTTCGGCCACCATCACGTGATGCCCCCAATGACAGTGCCCATTTTCCAATATCGATTCAATAAAAAGAAAAAATGAAAGAATTGTACCAGACTATTCATTTCCTAACACTTTTCTCTCCCCATCAAAGTGGATTGTACAAAGAGCAAAGGGGGAAAAACAAATGCCTTGTTTGGATTATGATTTGAAATTTTTTTTGAAAAATTGTAGGGGTAATAAGTGGAGAGAGATAGAGAGAGAAATGTTGAAAATAGGGAGAATCTAGGGGGTATTTTTTGAAAAATGCTTTTTGAAAAGCAAAAGGAACAAGGCAAAAACCTCTGGAATTGACCGTGGGCCAAAATGTATGCACGTAGATATATGCACGGTCAAATAATCTGGCGATTTTCGTTTTCCTTATTGCAGTACCGTTGGAGCGGAGAAATTTTTCAGTGACGGTGGGCACGGCCATGTGGTGCCCGTGCACACATCTCGGCCATCCGAACGTATTTTGAATGACCCAGATTTATTTGGATTTGAGGGATGTTTTGATAATTTTGCTCTAAAAAATTACCCAAACAAATCTGGATTGTCCATAACATGTTTGGACCGCCGAGATGCGTGTAAGGGCACTGAAAAATTTCTCGTTGGAGCGACAATAATATCAGTCAGGTTTTATCCGGTTTTATAATGTGACGTGGGGAAAAGCAAAGGAAGAAGTGGGTGAGAGTGGTGAAATTGGCGACCCAGAATGTCTGTGCACCCCAAAAGTCCCTGAACAGTGCTACTGGTACAGCAAGAGCTGTACAGACAGCGTGTACAATAGCCTTTTGGGCCCGTCTTGGGTCTAACAAAGATAATTGAAACCACTCATTTTGTTCAAAATATTTTTTTTAAGGTCCCTGTAAAAAATCAGCTACATCCGATATTGTGAAGTGCGTTTATGAAATGTCCATATTTGCTAAATTGCTAGCCTAAATTTTGAAGCGAAATTGGACGTTTCATAAACGCCCTTAATGATAACGCATGGAGCTGAATTTTTATAGAGACCCCAAAAAGAATAATTTGAACAAAAGAGCATTTCCGATTATCTTTGTTGGACCCGAGACGGACCCAAAAGGCTACTGTACACGCTGTCTGTACAGCACTTGCCGTACCAGTAGCATTTCTGAAAGTCCCTCTATTGCAAAGCTATCAAACTTAGAAACACAGAGCTGATAAGTTGAAGTTGCACGGATCGTTCCACAAAATCAGATGGACTGCTCATGATCGGGGCACAGCATTGGTTGTAAAGAGGAAAACATGCTTCACAAATGGGTTTGCGCCTTAGCAAATTTGGTCTAAACCATCTAAATGGATGTGTACAGTATAGCTAAAACTATGCAGAAAGACACAACACTGAAACTTTGTACAGTAAATTAGTTTCCCACTACAGAACTTATGAGTGACTATGAAGAAAAATCTACACCAGATTTCCATTACGAAAAAACAATGAAACCTACAAAAATGCAAATCCTTCCTCTCTTCTACAGAAACCCATACGGGGATACACAGAGAGAAACGATTCCGATTCCCAGTGTGATCAACTCAACTATTAAGAGATAGCAATCTATACCCCCCTCAGACCTTATAGACAATATTGCAACGCCGGATGGAATGAAAAGGCCAACAAGTTATCAATCTAACACCTGTTAGTGTCCTATAAACTCATATAAGGGGATCTTAAGTTAGCTACTACCAAAAACACGGGAAAAAATTCTGCACCTTTACTTGTTGAACCGCTTCATGTCATGAGATCATCAGACATAGCTGAAGGTATGCAGTACGTTTTGAGAATATCTAAAGTTGCTGCCTTAGCAGTTTCAGTCCGTAGAATCACTATCTGCTGGTATTCTAGATCAAATTTCAAAAATTCTTCGTCACAGCTCTCCACAATTTTAGCCAAGCTCTTCAGATTCTTGACAGGCTTGCCATTGAATGCTAGAACCTTCAAAAGGAAACATAAGGAAAATTATAATGAAAGGAAATATAGAGCAGAGGTTCAAAACCTAGAATGACAATGTGCAAAATTTCACAGAAATTAGCTAAATTCTGTCCAAAGTTTTTACTTAACCTGAGTATTGACTATCTCCTCATATCCAACATTGATGTTAGCTGCAAGCACCTAGATAAAATTTGGCAAGAAAATTAAGAAATAGGTTCTTGATTAATAGTTCTTGCAAAACAAAATGGACCTAAAAGGAAAGATGTTAAGGCGGGAAAGAACACCTGAGACACAACGACAAGCTGTTCGTCAACAGATTGTGCCATTGCATGAAGAAACTTATCCAATAGTTTGACAGGAGCATCAAATTCATAATCTCTTCCATACTGCAGTGAAATCAAAAGTAGCACCATATAAAACTTCGAATCTTTATGTAGTCGATCATTCATTACTGTGCCAACTTCCTACTATTCTAGGTTGCCTTCCATAAGCAAAAGATAAACTGCTCAACCATTTTCACGAAGGAACCCCTACCCCAACCGGAAGGAAAAAGAAACCAACCAGTGGACCGGAAAAAAGAGTTTTTTTTTTTTGGTTCTAGGGTAGGTGAAGCT
>BPLS01002293.1:0-14887 GCA_019656275.1 Rhododendron kiyosumense
GGCACATCGGGTGCGGTAAAGTTATTGCGCAAGAAAGAAAGGTGCTCTGTGCACAAGTGTGTAGTTGAATTTGATTTGCCCGGACTCTACATCTTCTGATAGCTAAATAGTATATTTATATAATACCTATTGTAAGTATTGTAAGTAATTAAATCAGTGAGAGCTTACCAAACAAAATGGTAGATTTTCCCCAGTGAAAACTAGAGGAGGCAAACGGTGGGTCTCGGTCTCGGGTGAAGTATAGATATAGGAGTCACCCTTTGTTTTGCTATTCTCCTTCTACTTTGTTTGGTCTTGTAAATTAATGATTACCCATATATATATATATTGGTGGAAGGCGGTGCAACAGATGAAAGGAATTACAGGTGTAATTCCGAAGCGCAACTTTGTGACACGTAATATGGTGTGTCGGTTCGTCGCAATTTCGGTTCGTACGCGTTCGAATTTTAGTCTCCGAAAAATCTCAAAAATTCAAAATAGACTAATAAAAATACGAGGATCAACGTGGCGGTGTCCGATTTTCAAGGAAAAATCCTAACATAGAATAACTCGTACAGTGTATCAGATGTAACCCAGTTGTCCCATAGTATTTATAAAATTAAATCAGAATTCTCACATTTATTCGAACCACGATATACTTCGCGAGGCCTAACCTATTATCAAAATTAAATTAAAGTGTCAAGTTCCTATTCGGACCACGTGACTAGAGTTTTAAAAGTCAGGATTTTACAGAAGCACAGCCTCGACGCCGAATGCCATCGAATACGGGGTTCGTCTAGTTCCACGCCATGGTGTGGTACGATAGCCCCATAGCACGTCTGGTAGCTCGGCTGCCCATTTGCCACGTTTATTGATGAGTCACCGCTTCAATCCGTTGGAAATTGCCTTGTTAGCAGCCTCAGCCTGGCCGTTCCCTTGCGGATAGGAGACGGAAGCTGTCTTCATCTGAACTCCTCGTTTCTTATATAAAGCCTTGATAGCGTCGGCTACGAATTGGGTACCATTGTCTGACACAATGGCATAAGGAACCCCGAATCTTGTGAAGATTTGCTTCCAAAGAAAACTTTCCATGTCGGCGGTCGTGACTGTTATGAGCGCCTTGGCTTCCACGCACTTGGTATAGTAGTCCGTGGCAGTGATGATGTGCGTAAAACCACCGAGGGCTTTAGACAATTTACCGATAATGTCTACTCCCCACTGGGCAAAGGGACAAGGGCTAGAAATAGGTTGCAACGGTAGGGTCGGCTGGTGGAGGAGAGGAGAGTGCTTCTGGCACAACTCACATTGCCTGGCATACTCAATGGCCGAGCTCACCATCTTTTTCCACCAGTAGCCCTGAGAGAGGGCACGATCCGCTAAGGACCGGCCACCGGTGTGGCAACCCTCACTCCCTCCGTGGAGTTCCTAAAGGATACCAAGGACTTCTTGCTCATGGACTACACGAAGATCGGGGCCCGTGTATGACCGTCGATACAAGACGTCGGAGGGATCGAGGAAGTAGGAGGCAGACTGGCAGTGAATCTTATGGGCTTCCTTGCGATCGACGGGGAGCATGGCATGCTTCAGATAAGCAACTAAAGGATCCATCCAACTCGGTGTCAATTGAACGTTCATCACTTCTCGTGGTGCGGACTGGAAACTTGGAGAAGGGATCTCCCCAAGGTTTATTGTTCTACCATCGTCGTATCGGGCGCAAACTGCTCCAAGACCCGCCAAAGCGTCGGTGTGTGAGTTTAGATCTCGACCAACATGATCAAAAAACACATTCTGAAAGGAGCTGACCAAAGTGATGACTTCGGCTACATATTTGTTCATACGTGCATCCTTCGTCTCATAATCGTCGTTGAGCTGGTTCATAACCAGTTGAGAGTCGCTATAAACTTGAACTTCCTCGGTGCCCATATGCCGAGCAATTCTTAGCCCTGCAATTAGGGCTTCGTATTCAGCCTCGTTGTTGGTGGCGGGGAAGCCAATGCTAAGGGCATGTCCATGCATTGTTCTGTCCGGCGAAACCAACACAACCCCGGCTCCGGCACCCCGATTGTTGGATGCCCCATCTACATGAAGACGCCAGGCATGGCCTGTGAATAATTTTGCTCGACGAAGCGGGATGGGCCGTTTGGTGATGTATTCGTTGTGGGTCAGATGGCTCAGCCGAGGTCCGTCTATCGTATCTGCAACATCCACCAAGGTCAGATCATCTGTCTCATCCAAGGGTATCCCTGGAGAGAACTCGGCGACGAAATCCGCCAGCACTTGCCCCTTGACCGCCGTCCGCGGTTGATACCGAATGTCGAATTGGCCACCTCGAGGGACCATTTGCATAGCCGATTGGACAGATCTGCCTTCCGGAGTACAGTCTTCAGCGGATACTCAGTGACAACCACAATAGTAAAGCCCTGAAAATAAGGCAAGAGCTTCTTCTTTGCCGTTACCAACGCGAGCGCCAGCTTCTCTATTGGCAAGTAATGGGTTTTGGCAGGCAGCAGCGTTTTGCTGATATAGTAAATCGGTTGCTGATCGTTGCCCTCCTCTTTAGCCTCCTGCCATACCAAAACCGCACTGGTGGCATGTTGGGATACGGCCAAGTAAAGGTAAAGCTCCTCTTCATCCTTGGGCACAACGAGCAAGGGGGCTTGGGAGAGGCATACTTTTAAATCGGCAAGAGCGCTATCGCACTCTGCCGTCCATTGAAAACTTCTTCGGCTGTTGCCCTTTATCGATTGAAAGAATGGACGGCAAACATCCAAGGACTTGCTGATGAACCTGTTTAAAGCAGCAACCATTCCGGCGAGACGTTGGACCTCTTTCACCGTGGCTGGGGCTCTCAATTCTTGAATGGCCTTGATCTGACTCGGATCGGCCTCAATTCCCCGCCGAGTGACCAAATGCCCAAGAAACTTGCCAAATCCTACGCCGAAGGCACACTTCTCGGCATTAAGCTTCAAGCCAAATTTCTTCAGTACACTGAATATTTCGCCGAGGTGATGAATATGGTCGGCTGCATCTTCGCTCTTCGCAACCATATCGTCAATATACGCTTCAACTATTCTGCCAAGCAAGCCTTTAAATAACCGAGCTATCATACGTTGAAACGTAGCCCCAGCGTTCTTTAAGCCGAAGGGCATTACCTGATAACAGTAGGTGCCATTAGGGGTGATGAAGGCAGTCTTTTCCTGATCCTTTTCATTCATGGCGATCTGGTGATACCCCTTGTATGCATCCATAAAGCTCAGACGAACATACCCAGCGGTGGCATCCACCAATTGATTTATCCACGGGCAAGGAAAACAATCCTTTGGACATGCGTCATTCAGATCGGTGAAATCGATACATACCCGCCATCCACCATTCTTCTACCGGATTGGCCAACCAAGTGGGGTGTTGAACCTCACGAATAGCCCCGGCTTCAATGAGTCGCTCAACTTCTTCGTTGACAGCGTCCACATGTATCGCCGAACTCCGGCGTGGCTTCTGCGTGATGGGCCTCCTCCTCGGATCGACGTTCAAGGAGTGTGAGATTACATCCGGGCTCACGCCGGGCATCTCGTATGGGGTCCAAGCAAAGACCTCTATGTTAAGAATGAGGAACTGGATCAACTCATTATGCTCAGCTTCGTCAAGTTCCGAGCCAACCATGAAGAATCGAGAACCATCTTCATTGATTGGTACTCGGACCAGGTCCTCCACCACCTTTTCTTCGGCTGGCCTGCCAATCTCATCCGGACCTCGTAATGCTTCGTCTACATCCTTCCTTGGGGCGTTCTCTTTTGTTGATTCAGGGATTTCGACCCAATGCACTTCCTTTGCTTTGCCACTGCCGTGAATGGAATTAACAAAACACTTTCTGGAAACCATTTGGTCGCCCCTAATGGTTTCCTACTGCACAGATCTACCTATGAACTGTACGCATTGGTGAAGTGTAGACGCAACAGCCTTCATGCCGTGCAACCAATTGCGACCCAAGATTGCATTATATGGGCTCAGCGAACTAACCACTATGAATTCCACATCCAATTGCACCGATCCGGCAAAAACCAGAAGCACTACCTTGCCAAGTGGGTAAACTGCAGTCCCGACAAATCCAACAAGGGGGGCGTCCACCGGGGATAGCTGATCCCTCGAGAGGCCAAGGGCTTTGAACGCAGAATAATAGAGAATCTCTGTCGAACTTCATTGGTCGGTCAACACCCGGCGAACCATCTTACGCTCGACAGGTATCGAGATGACCAAGGCATCATTGTGAGGCAAGGATAACCCCTCCATATCTTTTTCGGTGAACATAATTGCCCAGGTGTGATGAGCATCCATCTTGCGTTTCAAAGACGGTTGTATCACCATCACCTCAGGTGAAGGGTGATATAGTTCGTCGTGAAGTTTGTTGGCCCGACTCCGATCCATAGGACCATGAATGCATTGTACCACACCCTCTAGGGTTCGGATCTGCATCTGAATCCCGGCGTCGGGTGATTTATTCCTGTCAATCCACCTATCCATCTTTCCCTGTTGTACAAGCTTTTCGAGGTAGAGCTTGAACGGCTGGCACGCTGTCGTATAATGTCCCTGCTCGTTGTGGTATGAGCAGTATACTCTCTGGTTTGGTTCTCGCCCATCGGTGGTTTCTAGCTTCTCCGCTTCCCCCATTGGCCAGTCCGCATTCACGGAGCATGCGAAAGATCGGCTATTTGAAATAAGTGGTGATGGCGAGGTGGTCTCGTCCGTCACTCGACGGCCTGTCCCATGATTTGCCGCCGCCCGTCTTTCCGCCGGATCCGTTGCCCTTTTTCTTGGCAATGTTGTTAACTTGTTTCTTCACCTCTTTAAATGCTGGTCTAGCCGGATCGGCTACCTCTGTAACTCCGGATCCACTGATGTACTCCTTGAGTTTAATATAGTGGGCAATAGTTTGCAGCAGATCCGACATATCGTTCGGCGGTCGGAGCATTAATTCTTTGGAGAGATCAGAGTTCCGATCTAGACCATGCTTAAATGAGGTGGCAGCAGTCCTTTGGTTGCAACTTTCAACCAAATTGTACACGTTGTAGAAGCGATCCGAGTAGTCCTTCAACGATTTGCCGATCCCTCTCCTCAGGTCCGTGAGTGCCTCAACCGTTTTCGGCCGCTGATTGCTCGCGACGAAACGGGAGGTGAAAGAACGCTCCAACTCGCCGAAGCTGCTGATTGACCCTGATTTAAGTTACAAGTACCATCTGGGAGGCTCAAAGAGAAGGTTCGACACATCATTGCCTCGCTGAGTCCGCAGAGTGCAGCCATTGATCTGAACTGTTGCACTTGGGTTGGTGTATCCGACTTCAGGTTGTAGGTATTGAACTTCGGAACCTTGAAGTTGATCGGTGGTACCTCATCCATTATGGCCTTCGAGAAAGGTGACCCTATCTTTCCGGCTATCGTTACCACCGTTCCTCTTTCGCTCGGCGGAATTCCTGCCGAGGGTTTAATGTAAGCCTCATGGACAGCGTCTCTTAAGCGTTTATCCGAGATCGGTTCTTGAAACCCCCGTCTGCTGACGCTCGGCTCCGAAAAGCTCCGTTTCCTAGATTCCGTTGCGCGTGCTTTCCCGGGAAGGGATTCCACGGGTTGTTGCGTCATCCGATAGGCGGTCCTTTCTCCAGTGCGGGTGTTTACCACGGTTAGGACTCTCCCGTTACTGTCGACCTCACACTTTTCCTCTGGCAGCAGCCCCTGGCTGTCCTTCCGAACATGCCTTGTACCAGCAGAACCCCTTTGGTGCCGCTGGGAACGATGCCTAGAATGCTCCGGAGACGATCGGTGGGGACTAGCCATCCCTTTCCTTCGTCCGTCATTCCGCCGATCCTTAACCCTGGCTGGGGATCGATCATCTCACCGATCTTGAGGTCCTAAGGGATGGCTATTGTGGGAGTTCACATTATTCCTTGCGTCACCGATCCTAGGCGTCACCTCGGATGGCGTTCGCTCATGGAATCTCGTGCGGGCACTAGAAGCCGTGGCACTTGCTTCATGAAGTGGCGCTCGACGGCTACCACCGGACCTATCGGTACGAGAAGGCATCTCGTGACTGGATTCCAAATGAACACGCCCGCTAATATCTATACGACATAACGGGCCGAGCCTTGTAAAGGCGGAGGCCCGAGCTGTGTCCGTAGTTTGAATCGGATGGGCCATACTCCTTCGACGCCGTTCCCTAGTCCTTGAGGTGGGAGTAGCGTCTCAATGTGCCTGAAGTTCTTCTACCTGCATCCTCAGCCGCAACAACTCCTCAGCCGCAACAACTCCTCCGCCATACTCACTGGTAGATCTGGCGGAAGGGGTGGAGTTGGAAGGAGGCTAGCTATCGAACGGTTAACCCCATCGATGTGGAACGAAGCTGCTCCCACAACTTGGTTACTCGTTCCACCAATGGTCGAGCCTGTCATCATGGTACCGTCAGGCCTCCTAGGGGTACCTATAAGCCCTAGGTCCGCCCGTACCTGTTGTGTCGTTGGAGAGACCTAGAGAGCTTGAGGGTTCGTGAAGTGTGCAAGACCAAGTCGTCGGCCGTTCGCGCCAATCATCTCTGGATATCGTGAAAAAAGAGAGGGAGGTTTCGATAAGGAGATGTCACCACAAGATCTGAGGAAAAGTCCCTAGCAGAGTCGCCAATTGTGGTGGCGAGTTTTCTCTGGTGGAACCTTGAGAAGAGACGCGGTTGGATTGGCGAACCCTGGTTGCAACCTGCACAAGAAGCAACCACGTTAGTGCCCAGACCCGGGTCTTGGAGATTCGGGGTAGGCACTCCGACAGTCTAGTCAGTCCAAGAAAAAGGGATGTATTTTGTATGTGTTAGGTTCCTCCTTTCTTACCTTTTTCCCCCTTGCTCCTTATATAGGACGAGAAGATATGGAGATCAGCCCCAGTCCGGGAACCTCGCCTCCTATTGCGCCCCCAAATCAGGGAAAAGATTTGATTCGCTCCCACCGTTTCCACAATTTTCTCCCGTAGTTTAAGGTAACGATATAGCACCACCTGTCGCCCTCATCCAACACTTCCTTTTTCACCGCCAGGGAACAGGGGTGGCTCGGTGGCTAAGAATCCTTCTAATCAGATCAGTCCGGCTGCAACTAAATCCGAACTGCAATTGGGTTCGGCCCGCCATCGCCGAACCTCCTTCGTAACCCGTATCCAGACCGACTTAATGGACTATCCCTCGTCAAGATCGGCAATAATCTGCCGAACATATCACGCATTGCCCCATCCGTATAACGAGCTAGGTCCGGCCAATGGGTATCTAATGGCTCGTGCCGAACCCTATTAACCGATCCGTATCCGCCACACTTTGGTTGTTGGGTCTTTTTTTACATTGAACTTAGTAGCTTGCATTTACAACAATAGGACATGTTATTGTTTTGATGGCTTCACTAGCTACAATATTGGAGAACGGCCAAGAACTGGAGCTTTGAATAGCTGGTCATGGTGGAGAACGGGAACCAGAGAAGACAAGGAAGAAATACGAAAGGAAGTCTTTGTCCATGCCCCTCCTCTGCAACGTGGGCTACCATGTCAGCACATGCCATTATGTTGCTTTTTTTTCTTTTTTTTGAGAATTTTCTAGCAGAATAACATTGTCCTTTATTGATTTGAAAGGAGAAAACGAAGTTCCTTTCATCTTGACCAGATGATATTAAAAAATTAATAACTTGGCCACCAAAACCGGATCCACCATTGAACTATAACTGCCTAGGCGGGAAACAATCAGTATCTTGCTATATGTAGAACTGCCATTTTCTGCATGCGCATTACACAAGGAAAGCCCCTACTTTTGCTGTTTAAATCAAGTCAAGTTCATCATGGGATGGCTCATACACTACATAAGGAAAGGCGTAAAGCTCCAAAATATCATGAACAATCTCTCCCTTACTTATAGCCCACTATAGCCCAAGGAAAAGCATATATATCTTGTGTGTGCTAATTTTATATGCTTTGTTTATCACAGAAAGCTACAAGGATGTAGTGGTGAAATACCTGTGTTAGCAAAAATGGATCAACAGAGCCTAGAGACATGTATATAATTTTTTTTTTGGATAACTTAGTTCACCAATAATGCCTCCACTCATCAGTCCAAAGTCAAATAGTATAGGCTGAATTCCTGCAAAGGAAAAGGGAAAAAAATTGTGACAAATATTACAAGAAATACTAAAAAAAAACAAATAAACGCAAAACATAAAGAGCAAGCTTCAGGAATATAAGTGAGGAGAAAAAGACATTAAGCCCAACCTGATCAAGCATTATATGACAAGCGTCAATATTAAAAACCAGCTAAGGCTTATCATGACCATGTAGAAACTCAAGGAGGCGTGCAAAACCCAGGGCAACTTTAACTCTCCGTAGCCAAGTGAAATCGTCTAAAACATGCAGAAGATACAGAAATCAGTTACAGATCAAAACCTTCTAAATTTTGTAACTTCTGACCTAAGAACCTTGACAAAATTTTGGGCACTAAAAACCCTTGACGATAAACTTCACAAATACAGCAACAAATTGACTCCAAGCATAGATCGATCAATGGTACCTTTCAACATCATGTTTGCGATGTGTCCACTGGATCAAGATCATGCACAACACCCCTTACTTGTTCATCACAACAGTAACCAATCACATTTACCAAGTTTGGGTAATCAACCACACTGGCATCTGTCAGGAACATTACCTCTTCCTGCGGCATAATTCACATTGTTTACAAACTACAACCAGCCAAAGGACAGAAATCATGGAAATATGTATATATACTCACACATAAAAGATAAAATATCCAGGAGGAACGACGTGCCTTAACCATGAGATACTTATCCTTTCCGACGAGAGGATCTGATTTTTTCATCCCATATCTTCACAATCACATTTTTTGTCTTGCTTCCAGACACGCCTTCACAGATCTTTCCTCGATAAACTTCACCAAATTGAGTTGGTCCAATTAAGTTTCGTTTGTCAAACATGTCAGTGAATGTGCTATCTGCCCAGATGTGAATTCAAATGGCTTTGTAAAATGCTCCCTTCTGCTCCTTAACTTCGTTGCTTCCGAGCCAAAAGTAATTATAAGTGCACAGTTATTTTCAACATACAAGACCAGAAATAGAAAACATTTTACTGAACACAACTTCTCTATATTTTGTCAAAGGTAAAATAGAATAGTTGATTCATGAAACTTCTATATACGACGCAGTTGCATTGGAAACTGTCTTTTTTTTATAGGCAAAAATTTATTAAAAACAGGGAGGGGGTAAAAGGAAATTCAACAAAAAGTTGGACAAATCATCGAAAGTGCCAAAGTCCAACCCCTAAGGTCTAACACAGGAGTCTAAAAATAATACAATTAATCAAGCATATTTGATATCCAAATAAACAACAAAGCCCACAAAACAAACAGTCCCAAGAAAGACCCAGCCCCACAAACCCTAACACGCAACCAAACCACCGCCGCACAAAACACCATAGGCATCACTGTCTGTCCAACACCACCACCAAACCGCCTCGCCGTTAAGCATATCCAATCACACCTAGCAGAAGATGACCGGTGGCAGGAAGGAGCTCGACAATCCCACCAAGGTAATGCAAACAGCCCACGACGATAGAGAGGAAACAAAGATAGGGCAGTGGGAACAAGAAATTGCCGCCTAAAAACCACCTCTCCACGAACCCAAGGATCACGGTCGAGAAACAAAGGTTGGAACCAAGCTGCCAAGTCGACCCCTTGTCCGGGCTGCTCCTCATAAGCGATCGCGGCCAAAAACAGCACCCAAAACTATCAAAAAAGCAGACCATTGGGGTCGCATACCCTTCACACCCATGCCTCCAACCACCGCTAACCACCGGCTCAAAACTATTCTGCCTATCATTTTTGAAAAACCTGCAAGAAAAAGACATTAGAAAAAAAAAAACGCCTCAAACAGCCACCACAACCACAGGAACTACACCACCACTCCGCTCCTCCACCGCCCACAACCACCGGAACTAATAGGGCCGAGGACGTGAATGGTGAAAATAACGCGATCTCGTGCTCTAATAATGTTGACTCGGGAGATAACGTTTTGGCAATTGATCAGAAAGATAATGCTGTTGAGAATCGTGATGTTCATAGAGGGAAGGTTGATGGATTAGTCTCTTTGAGAAACTCTTCCCTCTCAGAGTGCCAATCTATTACTAGTCCTGCTCCTCTTTTGAGGCCTGTTGTGAAGGGTAGGAGTGATGTGAAGGATAGGTGTGCATTGTGTGATGATCTTAGTATCCCGGGAGAGAAATCTATTCACCAAGCTATTGAAAAATTGGAGAGGAGATTGGATAGATTGAGAAAGAAGATTAGAAACAAAAAATCTCTATCTGAATTTGGGTTTAAGGAGGCCAAGATGTTAAAAAAATATAAGAAGATTCCCGTTTCTTCTCTTTCTTCCCATGACATATGCAATAGAAACTCCCTCTTAATTAAGCAAGCCCGTAAGTGTATGGATATAGGCGCTACTCTTGGCATTAAGTATTATGGTGGGGAGAAAGAGAACATTAAAAAATATATTGAGTTGGAGGTAGGCGAGATATCGGATAAGGAGGTCGATGGCATTGTTGATGGCTTTGATGATTTGGAGGAAGGTGCCTCCATCCCTGTGGAGAAAGAGAACATTAAAAAACCGATCCCTGTGTGTTGTCTTTGCTGCTAGCCTGCTGTTTGTGTTCTATTGTGGTTGTTGGGGTTTTGTTTTCGGTTGCTTCTATGATCGGTTTTGCTTTGCCAGATCTTTCGCTTGTTTTGTTGGTCAGAGGTAGTTTGCTATTGCTAAGAATGTTTTATTATTGTTTTTCTGGCGCTCCATCTTCCCTTGTGTGGTGGTTGTTGTTTTTCTTTGGTGTGGCTATGTCTGCAAACATTATCTTTGTTTGGCAGCTATGTTTTGGGTGTAGGTGGATGTTTAGGGTGTTTTTTTAGGGTTTGGGCTTGGCCTTTTTGTTGGTCTCTTGCCAACATTTTGAGTCTCAGGTAGCCTTAGGTTAGTAATTATTTCCTCAGATGCCCTTGTCCTTTTAATCCTTGCATCCTTTCAGAGATTAATAAATTTCTTTTGCTGAGGAAAAAAAAAAAGGAAAAACAAAAAAGACAGACCAAAATATTGGTATTCACCTTTGTTAATTCTCAAGTTCTTCCGTTCTAGATAATGTACCGCCTCTAAATATCCCAACCCTCTTTTCTGTGCTTGAATTCCAAAATTAAAAAAAAAGAGAGGGAAAATGATGGCAAATAATGTGTTTTGATAATTAATATCTGCCAAAGACATTTTCAGCATTAACAAATGTTCTCAGCTTGTATTTGGCGGGTATTAATTATCAAAACACGTCCTGGGCCATCAATTTCCCATAAAAACATAATCATTTTAACAGATCCCAAGGGCCTCATTCCCACAAAGGCGGGCTGGGATTGCGATCATCTTTTCAACCTCAATAACTTATTTAGCAGGCCAGTGTGTTCATGGTAACAAAGCATGGAAACCCATTCAAAGGAAACTTGAACCTGGTATTGAACAAAATGACAAGCTCAATGATAAAGGGAAACCATAGGAATTCGTTAAATCCTTTTACCAAATAATGACTTATGTTAGGGGTTTGTTGTGTAATCGTGGACTAAACCATAAGAAGCACTAACAGGTCTTAGGAGGTAGCTTGTTGTATAATCGTGTCACGAAAGGCACAATACTCTTATTTCGTGGACTAAGGCTATGTGGTTTGGTTCACTCCTTCATTTTTCCCTTTACCTTCAGTGTAATTGGGATACTAAGAAACATCTGGTATGGATTCATTGATGCACCGACATGACACACAACATGACACTTAACACAACACCGACTCTTCGATGTGCAAATTTTGAAAAATTAGAGGACATGAAATGTTGGGGGACACGTTTTGAATAATATATGTATTGTACTCATACCCCCTGCATCATACGGGGGCTACCATTGAACTATAACTGCCTAGTGATGGATGTTTATGTCGAGTGTTATCTCATTGTGCTTGATAATGGAAACAAAATTTCATGGTATGATTTATAGTTGCCCTACAGTGTTTGGTCCTGGAAATTGGAATCCTTTTGTGGAAGACACATGCTTGTTTTCAGGTATGGCTGGGGTTGGGGCCTCCTCATTTATATTCCAAATGTACTCCCTCAATCAACGAAGAGATGTTTTCAGTTACTAGTATTTATGCATCTTTTCTCAAACTACGGCTCCAAAGGATCCTGTAATTGTATATGTTGGGTTCTGCCTAAGTGTCCTTTACTGAACATTCGTGAAATACTAATAAGGAAAAATTTTCAGTCATAGAATAACCTTGTTATATGGACCTCATAATAGCTCCATTTTGAGCAACAATGCTACTCACACAACAATTCAAACACAACAACTTACACAACCTCTTACATACATATGGGGCCCACCCATAGTAGTGTGTGTGGAGCCCACGTATATGTGAGATGTTGTGTTTGGATTATTGTGTGAGTATCATTTTTGCATTTTGAGATACCGCCATTTACGTCCATAACATTTTATAGCTTAATGCCGATTTTAAGCGGGCTCATTCGCTTACATTTTTCGCTTACTTAGGCTTGGTATATAGATTAGTGAACTTAGGTAGCCATGACCTTAGTTTTCATAATTCTCGGGTGTGGGGTACTTCACCTGCTCAAACTGTGAAGTTTCAAAATCTCAACGAAATCGCGTGAATTTGAGATTCCAATTTTTCCGGGCATGGACCTCATGTTATTCTCCCACCGGTATATGCACTGATTATGCTACACATGGATAAGCTCTAGCCAACACACACACTGTCGAAAGTCAAATCCCATGTGAACTGGTTATAGTAGTCCTGGAGTAACCTAGGTTCTGCACTGCGCACAATGCTAGAATATTCATAGTATTCATTTAAAGTACGTTTTAATTTAGTGCGAGAAAATTTGACGAATACTGTATTTTAATTAGTGGATAAATGTGGAGGCTTAACCTCAACTTAGTTGATAACAATGAATGCCCCGCCTCTGATTTAACTCAACTTAGAATGTTTAAGCACTGCTAGTGCTATTATTTTTCGACGTGGATGACATTTGAACAGAGAGTCACATGTTTCACACGAAATTGCTCATGAAACTCTTATCTATTTACCAGCTTTATTGAAATTAAATGTTATATCTGTTGGAAAATGGAATTTTACGAAAGAGAATTTGGTGGAAACCCACATTGCGTGAGGTGGGCCCAACAACAGTGAAAAAATTTCATTAAGATATGAATGAAAAATTGTCTCATTATGGGAATTGGAAAAGCCAAGTGACGTGTGTGCGCGCCATCACCAAACACTTAAATTAGACTGGGGCCGGGGCCGGAGCTCAGGATTCGTGGACCCGCGACCTGTGGTTCGAGGTTTGTGGTCTATGGTCTAATCTAGATTAGTTTGGAACTGACTGGACTGTGGTCCTAGTTATGCTCCAGAATGAGAGCACGTGAGTCTGTGACTCTTCAATTGTCTGGCAATGAGTTGAATGCTGCAATTGAATGGTTTTCCAAGGATTAATCACCGTATTAATCACAAGGTTAATTCCCCGTATTGAATGTATTGAATTCCCCCTATTGAATGGAAAGGCTCCCTATTCAATTTTGGTATTGATTGAGGAGGCTCCTCTTCAAGCTATATAAAGGAGTCATTCTTCTTTGTTTGGATACCGAAAATTTCAGAGAATATCTCCATCCTCCAATATTGTTCTTCCTTTCAATAGAGAGAGTACAGACACAAGTTTGTTCGACAGGCAGTTTACGGCAGTGCTCCGGCGGCTGAGTGGTAACCGAGTCATCCCTGGGAGACAAACACCGACACAACCTCCAGCACCGGTGAGGCGGCGAATTTGTCTTTAGGGCACCGTTGTACAGAACGGGTCTCAGTTTGCGAATTCTTGATCCTTTACAATGCATGTTCTATTTATTGTAATTTTGTGTTCAAGTTGTAAATCTCAATATTTGTAATTTTCAGAAACTAGTAAATTGATTATTGTTTTTCCGCACTATTTTCCTACAATATCTAGTGACGCACTCAAGGCACTCTCAATCCTTGGCCCTTTAAAATTTAATGCTTTCACGCTCTTGCTCTCACTGCCACACTTGCACCCACTCGGCAAACTTGTGACTTAGGCCATGACAACATGTTGAGTCAACTGGCTGATGATTTATCCCTCTCCATTCTTTGCACCTGTAATCTCGAGATGATTAGTAATCTGTCACTTGAGTTTTAAGCTTGTAGGAACCCTGTAGCAACCTTGCAATGCCAATCCCTGTCTATATGGTCCAAAAAATTCCCTACAAGTGTCACCAGGGAAACCTAATACCCTTGCGAAAATCAAGTTTTGGAACACACATTCCAATGCATGGTTAATGGTTCACCTCATTTCCAAGATGGTGAATTCAATAGCTCAAAAGGCTTTCGAAATAGTGGACTGTATGAAACTTGGAATTCGTAGAGAGTGCATTCTTGGCAAGAGAAAATTTGAGTCAGTTGGTTATTGCTCTCCTAGAAATGTGTTGTGCATGAATAAATTGAGAATTACTATTTTGTCTTGTTGGATGTTATTGTGCATATCGATGCTCTGGACTATCAATGAAGAAAGCATAGTAATGTGCATATAAATTGATTTGGGTCTCTAGGTCTGACCTCTCTGATGCCATTTGGCTTTGATTTGGGGGCATGGTTTTACAACAAAACATCCTTGTCGCTCCTCAGTTCTTGGAGGTTTAGGGGGGCCACTGTTTTAGTGGTATTCTGAGAAGAGCCACTTTGTGCATATATTACCAAAGGTTAGGTCTGTCTCCAATCATCCCCCGCCTATACCCCCAAT
>BPLS01002398.1:0-11667 GCA_019656275.1 Rhododendron kiyosumense
TATATATATATATATATATGTGTGTGTGTGTGTGTGTGTGTGTGTGTGTGTGTGTTTGTACTCTCTTTTTTGCACCAAACTATGGGCTAGTGCTGAAGCGCCATTTAATTAAATTGGGCCAATATTTAGGATTTTCTCAGGCTAAAATTAATGGGCCACATTAATTTGTGATTTGGAACGAGGCCCGATTACTTAGAATTCAAGTGAAGTAAGATGCACCGAATAATTTTTCCTCATCTCATGAAAAGGGAAGGTGGGACAAGTTCTTTTGTTTCTGGGAAGAATATTCAACGTAGGGGTACTCAAGAAAATTGCCAAAACTGTAAAACCAAACCGCCCTATTTGGTTCAGTTCTGTAGTTAATTGGTCAGGTTATAGTTCTAAAAAAAATAAGAACCGCTAATTTTGGTTCAATTACTGGTTCTGAATTAAAGAACCATGGTTAGAACAGATTTGGACCATTTAGAACTAATTTATATAAAAATACATATATGTGTATAATTAAATATTAGGGGTGCACACAGTCCGGATTGGTCCGGTTCTCTAGAAAACCAGCAACAGGACCATTTCAAACGGTTCTAGAAAATTAGAAATCAGAACCTAACCAATATATGCATGGAACCTAACCAGAACCAAACTGTAAGACCGGTTCGGTTTTGGTTCGGTTCCGGTTCCATCAGTAAGCATCCAAACATCTATTCTCAAAATATGAAATCATAAATTAAAGAAATAGAAAGATGATCTGCTGGAATATAAAAGGAAGGAAGAAAATAAAAACTTTCCTAATAAATGAAATTTTATCTCTAAATAAATTAAGTTTAGCAAAGAAAAGATTAACCTACCAAATTCAAATACATATTTAATTACACACACATATGTATTTCTATATTTATCTTAGTTTTAAAAGGTCCAGTTCAGTCCTAACCATAGTTCATTAATTGAGAACCAGTAACTGAACCAAAATTAATGGTTCTTATTTTTTTGAAACCATAACCTAACCGTAGAAATGCATAACTGGACCAAATAGGACGGTTTGGTCCAAATCGGACCGGTTTTACGGTTCAAATGGTTTTCTTGAACACCCCTATGAAATACGTATTTGAATTTGGTAGGTTAATCTTTTTCTTGCTAAAGTTAATTTATTTAAAGTTGAAATCTTATTTGTTAGGAAAATTCTTAATAAAATTCTTATTTTACCTATGTGTTATTCGGTGCTTTAAATTTTAATTTTATGAGTTCATATAAATAATTATTTGGATGTTAATTTGATAGAACCAGAATCAAACCAAAATCGGACCGGTCTTGCGGTTTAGTTCTGGTTAGGTTTCACGCATATATTGATTAGGTTTTGATTCTTAATTTTCTAGAACTGTTTGAAATGGTCTGGTTACTGATTTTCTAGAGAACCAGACCAAACTGAACTCTATGCTCACTGGAAGAAAACAAGAAGAAGCAGGAAGGCATTTTGTGAATCCCGCAAAGGCGAAAATCCAAACTGGGGCATCCATAGGTTGTCATCAACAATCTAGGGCACGGTTCGTGGCAAAATTCTTGTGTTTTGATAAAACAAGAACAAGGAAAATCCTGAGTGAGCATCACTTGATAGAGTGGAAACAATTTCAAAGCCCTAAATGGGAAAATCATCGAAACTTGATTTTATCATGACAATTTCAAACATCAATTGTGAGGCATGCTTGCTATTTTTCGAACCCTCAAGTGATCAAGCTCCTCGTCCAGTCAAATCAAACTCCCTCAAATCAAACTCCTTGTCCAATCAAGGCCATCATTGAGAGTCAGTCCTCTGATAAAGGGTCTTTTTTCTTTTTTGGGTCATCTAGGCCTTGTCCAAATGCACACAAGGTCATCCGTTAAGTCAAGTCATATTGATCTTGATGCCCCAACTTGTGAGAGAAACTCCAATACATGGAAGAACTCGCGCTTGTGCTCATGATAAAACTAGTTGCCAAAACTATCAATGAAATCAAAGAAAAGAATCAGAACTGAGGTCCGTCAGTCACTAAGGCACACCAATTTCATCAGTCACAGCAAGCATATAGCCAACATCAAGACTAGGGCATGAATGCTCAAAACCCAAGCCTTGACCAAGGTCAAACTCAAACCAACTCAAACTCAGGTCTTGATTCCAGCTCAAACCCAATTTCTATCCAAAGACAAACTCCAGTCCAAATCTCAAAGTCCTGAAAATACCAGCCTACTGGCCAAAAACAGTAAAGCAGAAAGGGTACTCAGACATGTCCCCTGTTTTTCAAAAAATAAAAATGAAAATTATTGTTGTCATCGAATGTCAAAATGCAGGTCTCACTTTCTAGTCTTGACCTTTTATGGTCGACTTCATTTGTCATATTTGTTAGCACGACTGCTTGACATGCTGCCATTGATTTGGCATGGTCCTCTGGGACATCATTCAATCATTTTTCGCCACAGATTTGGCATTGTCCTCTAGGACATCTTTCAACATTTTCGCCATAGATTTGGCATCGTCCTGAGGGACGTCAATCAATCATCTTTCGCCATAGATTTGGCATCGTCCTAAAGGACATCTTTCAATCATCTTTTGCCACAGATTTAGCATCGTCCTAAGGGATGTCATTCAATCATCTTTCGCCATAGATTTGGCATCGTCTTGAGGGACGTCATTCAATCATCTTTTGCCATAGATTTGGCATCATCTTGAGGGACATCTTTCAATCATCTTTTGCCATAGATTTGGCATAGCCCTCTGGGACATCCTTCAATCGATTTCCGGCATAGATTTCGCATCTTTCAATCAACTTCCGTCATAGATTTGGCATAGTCCTCTGGGACATCCTTCAATCGATTTCCGGCATAGATTTTGCATCTTTCAATCGACTTCCGTCATAGATTTGGCATTGTCCTGAGGGACATCTTTTTATCCCTTCGAGACAAACTAACTTGTCCCGTTGGATAGCACCCCTCACAGTGTATTTTATGTTACGCCAGTTTAATTATTCCACCCACTGAGACAGAGCAATCAGTGGGCGCTCCTTAATCAATTTGCCTGGTAATTATTTGCTTGCATTTTTTTATGCCTCCTGCAACATACATGTTTGCATTTGCCCCAAAGAACTACGCTAGTCTGATCCCTACATATAGGGTACATAGGCAACTCGAAAGAGTACGACCTCATGTTTCGAATGCTTGTACATCTTTAGTTACATTTGATTTTGGATTAAGGATTTAGTAGGTCTCGAATTGAGCTGTCTCAATCTTTGGACGTCACTCATATCCAGACATGATACGGAGCGCCATCGAAAGAGGGGCAACTGTAGACACCCCAATTTGGACCTATTAATTATCTTTAATTTGTGACCTTGAAGCTCCCCAATGATGAAACGGAATCAAAATAGGACTTGGCTAAAGCCTGAACGATATTTCTTGGTCTTTTTTCAAACCAAATCCATCATTTTTCCTGACACCCTGAGGGTAAAATGGGCACACATTTCAGCGTATAAAATTTCTTTGAAAGAAACCAATTGGATTAAAAAAAGGACTCAATGAGCTTTTCAACGCTTTGAAAAACACCCAAAACCAAGTTCGGGAGTGTCCGTGGCACCCTTCTGAAGTTGGGCAGACACTCTTGAGCGCTCGGAACCACTCTTGAGCGCTCAAGATCACTCCTGAGCGCTCGAGACCACCCCTGAGCGCTCGGGAGCTCTGTCACATCTTATGATGAGTTTAACCATTGACCATGGCTTTTTTAGATTTTTTCAGTCCATTCAACTTGGAGTTCAAACCTGCACGTCTTAGTAGACCAACAGGAATCTCATCATCCCATTTTCCCCCAAAATCATTTCCCATTTCATTTTCTTTTAATTTTCAAAATTCAAACATGTTTTTCCCCTCCCTATAAATACCCCCATTGTGCTAGTATTGAAGAGACCACGAAAAATCAGTCTGTCTCTCCCCCTTTTGCTGCCAATTTTCAAAACAATTCTCATTTCCTAAGGAAAATCATGCAAAAATCCTAAAGAAGAATGGAATCCTAGATTTCATCTTCTCGTATTGTTTTCAATCAATTTCCAAGCAAAAGAATCAGTCCAAGAAGCCAAGTTCAAGTCAAACAAAGGTATAAAGGCTCACTTTATACTTAAAAGCCACTGTTTTCCCACTTCTGAAGGAGATCAAGGGCTTGTACCAGTTCCTCATACTGATTATAAGTCCATTTGATCTTGATTTAATAGCAAGAGCAAGAGGAACACAAAAAAAACAATTTTTTTTTCTGGACATTGTGTTCACTCCCGAGCGCTCGGGACCATTCCTGAGCGCTTAGGAGTGCTGTTGCTCACTAAAATCTTGTTTTGTCACCAAATATTGCATTTCCTGTATTTCAGTAGGTACTGAGTGTGTGCACTGGTCCTTCCAGAGCCCAGTTAGATTTACTTTCAGTTGCAAAGAAGCAAGGTTTGGATGGTTAGGACCAATTCTTAGCTGTTTAAATCCTTTGCCAAGCACCAGTGTATGTTAGTAGTTCTGTGTTCTTGTTTTAATTATCATACTGTTTCTATTCAAACCAAGGCTTGCAGGATGGTTCAGCAGAGCTCCTGAGCGCTCAGGACTACTCCCTAGCGCTCAAGAGCGGTTCCAGTGACTGTAGTTCATTTTATGTCATTTTTTATTTCATATCGTTTCATTATCATATGTTGTACACTTGCACCTGGATACACTCCTTATCATTGGATACCTGCTAATTGCTTCTATGAAACAAAACATTTTTGTTAAAAATCCCACGAATGTTTACTAGAGACTGATCCCGTATCGGAAAAAATGGGTGCCGTAAAACCCTTCCCCTCTCATAACATGGCTTCCAAAACCCAAACAATCTCTGGTTTTCAATTCAAACAATCATTTTCAAATCAAACGGTTTCTCGGGTGGCAAACCTCAAATTCAGGTGACGACTCTTTAAATCCGAGCGGGTAGCCCACAAGGAGTGCATGAGAAGTTGTTTCCTGTTCCAGTCCACATACCGGCATACACCTTCCACTGGGATTTTCCTTTGTTCCAGTGCGCAATTAACCGGTAGGATGTTCCGCAAACTACGCCAGAGAAAGAATTTATATTGAGGAATTTATTTGGGGCTTTGGTGTGCCATATCAGCTTCCACTTTGTTTCCTCCGCACTACTCGCACTCGTTTGCCCCCTGTCCCCAGTTTGCCGTTCATATCTGCTCCGTAATTCCTTGGCAACCACATATGCTGATTTCACTGAAAATTTACCCGTTTAGGTTTTCCCCCAAATCCGTTTGTCCATCTGACCCTTATTACTCAAGGGTTGGCTAAGGATCTGCTCGATATCCCGCTGAAAGAATAACTCCTTTATCAACGTCTCCTTCCACTGGTGTCGGTCTTCATCTATTAAATCACTCACCTTCCTACAAATCTCATTGTGTAGATCTGGGGTTAAGATTCTGGGCATCAAAGGGTCACCAAGCCAAGGGTCCTTCCAAATATCAATTTGTGATCCTGTTGCTACACTCCATTTCCATCCTTTCTCCACCACACCCATACTCGCCAAGATGCTTTGCCAAGCCCAAGATGAAGAGGGGCGCGGCATCACTTCAAGAAAAGTTGAGTTAGGGAAATACTTGGCCTTAAACACCTTAAAGAAAAGTGAATCCTCTCCCACCAATAGCCTCCACCCTTGTTTGGCGAGCATGGCTAAGTTGAAAGCTTCCAAATCTCTGAAACCTAGCCCGCCTTTACCTTTTATTTCAGTCATTCTATCCTAGCTCATCCAATGTATTTTCCTACAATCTTCCGCCCCACTCCAAAAGAACTTGGCATAAGCCACTGGGAAGTTTAACACACGCCATCACATAAATAGGTTTAGCTAACAAAACTGACTTTGAAAGTACCTCCATCCCTGCCGGATTAACATGTTTTCGGGACCATCCTTTCACAGCATCAACAATCCATTGGAGCGAGGTTGAACCTTAGCACAATACCGACAGAAATTTGGGAGGCGTTACATAACAAAATTCAACCCAAAAAGGAAAAGTATCTGCCAATCTCACCATACATCCCCGCTTCAATGGCTGACTAACATCGATAAGCACCCGCACCCGGATGAACCGTCCACTCGTACTTCCTGTGACCAGGATGGCCACGTCATCTACGCTTCCAATCTTGGAACCAAGTTTCAGACCCACATCCTTTGAGATGAACTGGATAGGGAGGCCCCAAACTTGGACCCATATTGGAGTGAAGTTGAACCGATATTGATGAGGCTGTAGATTAGTATTCCACCGTTCAAAGGATAAGAAAATGGTTATTGAAATACCAGCAGTTTGAATAAGAGAATTTTATTCCTTAACGTACCCAATTTTCAGGGTGTTCGAATACCAGCAGTTTTAATCAAACAACAGTCTCCTCAGCACAAACTGAATAAGCAGTAGATAACATACCTTGTACCTCAAAGACTACAAGCATATTAATGTTGGAACAAAAATGCAACTAAAACGAATCTTCAAAGATACTTGGGTGAACTCCTATGGCATGCAAATGTAGGAGCCACTCTGAAGAAACCGACCGCCTTCCCACCAGCCAGCGTTGAAGAAAAATTATGTGCCTGTCAGATTTCCTCCAAATGGAGCAAATTAACTTCCGCTTGCCTGTGAAAAAATATGTCAAGTTATCAGTTGAGGTATATGTACTAATTAGAAAGCAGGATCCTCTATCAGTTGAGGGAATAGAAGGTGACCTTGTGCTCTCTATCGAGTACTTTGCGTGCTACAATTACACCAATTGCATCAAGGACGAGTCCAGAACGTCCATGGAATCCAACCAAGACTGCACCTTCTTCTATTGGAATGGACACAGGAGGACCACGTACCCTACCATAGGGCCCATAGCTATTTCGATTTGAATGAAAGCAGAGAGATGAGATATACACTTCGTTATACGTCGTCAAGCTTATCGACATGAGTTGTTCTTCTGAACTGTCGATGAAAATCTAAAGAAGTGCAAGTATAAATTAGGGCTTTGTTTGAAACACATAAAAAATAAAAATAACAAACATAAAAAATTATCGTAGTTTTTGGTTAAATGATTCTTTTTCTATTATTTTTTTGGTTTGACGGGTAGGGATTTTTAAGTCAGCTTACGCATACATCGACTACTCCCCTCCGGTAGTCCGGTCGAAGGCGAGCCATTCACGCCGGAATTAGGGAATTAACATGAGATTTAATTCTCTTTGGCGGTCTAGTCTCAAGAGTTTGTCAAGTTTTGAATTCAAGAGGTCTGGGTTTACAACTCATCCCTGTTACCACTTGAGCTACCCCCTTGGTGATTTTGGTTAAAAATATTACTTGCCTATATATTCGTCTCGACAATAAAGACATGAAAAAATTAACAAAATACTATAGACACAAAGGAAGGCGATCCAGACACAGACGAGTCCAAGATTGCCCGACGTGTATGGAACCCACGTGTATCGAACAAATCCGGATACATTTGATCTATCCTAATCTATGAATAAACAAAAGAGGGTCATGGTCAAACCGTTTCATGATTATGGCCCCCGGCACCGCCAAATTTCTCGGAGGATCCTACAACATCGCCATTGAGTCTTCCATAATTTCTGAATACAATTGAATCGATAAATTCTCCACATCGAAGAGTTATCTCCATTATAGGTGAGACGTTAGTCATGTAAACCCAGAATGAACCCCCTTGGCCTCCCCATGGCCCTAAAGGTATCGCTCCTCTGACTTGAATGTTGCTCTGCACATTAACACAAAGTAAGGTAATCCAACACGAAGTATTGTTGCCCGGATATCAAAATAATCAAACAAAAGATCATCTACGATCACACTAAGAATAATTTTAAAGGAAATTGAACACTACAGTCCTTGTGAGTGGTGGAAATTGTATGGGTCCCACAACAAACTAACTCATTATTACAAAAAAAAAATTATTGTTTTGATTCCTTGGACCATCGACAATTTCCACTAATCACTGGGAGGCAATGTTCAACATTTTTAAAGGAGGGTGAACAAAAATTTTGGGACGGAGAAAGTACTAGAGAAGTTGAAATTATGAAAATCAGTTATAAGTTCAATTAATTTTACCTACTCATGAGTTTTAGCTTGCCAATAATTTGAATTGGTAAGTAAGTAGATAGTTTCAATATTTTTTCGTTCAATTCAAGTAACAAATTAACTTACGTTTATTTTTACAAAAAAGGTCAACACACTTCCTATCTAAAGGACCTTTTTTGCTTGATATAGCGCACTAGCATAATTCCTGTGCCACACAGGGTTTCCAAAAAAATAGCTTAAGAAACACACTAACATAATCATGAAATTATTCAAATCATTTTTTCAAATACAAATAGAATGAAGTTTCCAAATAATTTTGCTGAGCTGTAAAATTACTCATTTCTCACTCAATTTCCAGCTTTTTTTTTTATTTTAAAAAGTAAGCTAAATTACAACTTAACAGTTTCCTCAAAAGTTCGTAGAGTCCTAGTCGAGATCTAGCTGGAGAAGCCCTTCGCCTGTCCTCCATCAGTGGCGGTTTGCCGTGGTCCGTCCGTCGTGGACCTAAACCCAAAGCCGAGGTCTCTCTCTCAACTCACAAATAGTAAAATACATAAACGTGATGTCGGATTGAACTGAGTTTTTATTCAGATCCTATAATTTGAATGAAAATTGAAAGATTTGATCGAACACCTACACATATCAAATTGAGTTGATTTTTCACGGGTCCACAAGGGTTTTTTTAAATTTTTGACCGGCTCGGATCATCTGCGCTGGACCTCCGAGTGATTGTCCGTGCACTGTTGGTCGGTGTCCATAGCAAGGTGTTTAACTTTAATGTTCGTCCAATCAAAACTTCAAGTTGATTTTAATTTGACAAAGCGGTTAATTATTCATATCAAAACTGCAAAAGTTTGTATGAAAACTAACCATTACTTCGCTCCTCTGCTTCAGCAGCGCTTCCATTACTTCGTTCCTCTGCTTCAGCAGCGCTTCCCTTGATTCGTTCCTCTGCTTCAGCACTTCATTTTCAGCTGCCACCCCTTCCATTTCTTTCTTCTGCTCTTTGATTTCTATCTTGAATTCTTCATCTATCTTCTGTAAATCATCCACCTTAAGAAATATAGAGGTAGTGTTAAGAATGGTATAGAGATTTCCTTTTTTTTCTTTTCTTTTTCTTTTTTTTTTGTTTTACCGGGAATGGTATAGAGATAGAGGGGGAAAATATTTGACCATTAATTAATTTTTGGAGAAAATGTTCAGTAGATTATGAGAGATTTTAGGGGTGCCCAGCTGAAAGTCAAGCAGAATAAGGGTATTTTGAAAAAAAATATTCCAACTCCAAAAACACTCATTATCTCTACTTTCAATCATTATTTTGATTCTTCTCTCCACTCATGGCTATTTTTTAAAACTGGAAGCTAGAAAATTAAGTACTGAAAGCTGAATGTTATTTTTTATAAGCTGAAAAGCTATTTGATAAATATATTAAGCACTGAATTAAAAAATAATGAATTAATTTTAGTTCTAATTCTCTCTTAATTTACTAATAGTCACAATGTACTTATGGTAATGGTGGAGTGATGATTGTGGTGGTGGTGGTGGAGTGGTGAGGGTGAGGATGGAGTGAGTGTGGTGGCAGTGTTGGAGTGGTGGCAGTAGTGGTATAATGGTGACGTGGCAGTAGTGTAATAGTGGTGTAATGGTA
The DNA here is from genome assembly GCA_019656275.1 of Rhododendron kiyosumense. Taxonomy (NCBI): domain Eukaryota; kingdom Viridiplantae; phylum Streptophyta; class Magnoliopsida; order Ericales; family Ericaceae; genus Rhododendron; species Rhododendron kiyosumense. The sequence goes on from BPLS01002398.1 coordinate 9,727, forward strand.
GCAATGAGTGGTGGCGGTAGAGTGGTGGTTGTGCAATGGTGGCGTGGTGGTGATGGCGGCAGCGACGTGGTAATGGTGGTGGTGATGGTGGTGTTGTAGTGGTGGTGGTGAGTCGTGGCAGTGAAGTGGTGGTTGCGCAAAGGTGGCGTTGTAGTGGTGGTGGTGGTGGTGGTGGCAGCGGCGTGGTAGTGGTGGTGGTGATATATATGGTGGTGGGCTGGAGTGGTTGTGGAGTGGTGGATTGATGGTGATGGTGATGGTGGTGGTGGTGGTGTAGTGATGGTGGTGGTGGTGGAGTGGTGGTGGTGGTGGTGGAGTGGTGGATTGATGGAGATGGTGGAGTAGTGGTGGTGGTGGATGTGGTGGTGGTGGTGGTATAGTTGTTGAATGCAAGTACACAAAAGCCATAATTAAGTAGAACAAAGCTACTTCAGTTTTTTAAAACTTTTTAACCTATTTTTTAAATAGCACTTAATTTGTTAAGTAATGTAAAACGAGGTTATCAAACCTACTAAATCACTTATTACTTAATTGATTCAATTTTAAGTGCTGAATTTAGGTTTTCAAATCTATCTCTAATCATTATTCTTATTTTTCTCTCTATCTCTCCTCAGTCATTACCTCTATCTCTAATTATCATCCTAATTTCTCTCTCTCTTTATTATCCCAAAAACCAAACTCAAAAATTTCAAAATTACCAACTGAACAAGGCATTAATCTCAAGTAAAGGGCTAGGAGTAACAATTTCCAATTTCCAAACAAGTTCCTTTAAGAATTTGCCTTTGTCAAACATCATGGGCCTTCTAATAAGGTCGCCTTTATTTTTGTTAAATGCGAACGTCGCTGGCAACCATTGGATCGTGATTTTAATAGTCCAGATCTGCTGATGGTCATAAACCATTTATGATTTGGATTGTGATTTCAATGTTCCGGATTTGCTGATGGTCATAAACCATTTATGATAAAAAATGGTTTATGACAATCAACAGATTTGAACTATTGAAATCACGATCCAACGGCTGAGATTACAAGTCCGCATTATGGCTGTCTGAGGTTGACCTTAGTAGAAGCCCACTATGTCAAACATTACCCGTATTAAAACATTTGGATGAGAGATGAGTAATTTCAGCAAAAAAATGGTCGTTTAATCTAAACTTCGAGTTAATTTTAATTTGACAAAGTAGTTAGTTTTTCATATTAAAACTGCAAAAGGTTGTATGCACACCAAACAACATTTATAATGTAGTATAAAATCATGCATAAGAGTTTAGCTAACTAAACCTTTTTCTCCGTTGCTTTGTTCTTGGCTTCCACATCTTTGATTTCTTCCTTTAACTCTTTGGTTTCTGACTTCAGCTCTCTTTTTTCTGTCTTCAACTCTTTAATTTCTTCCTTCAGCTCTTCCTCCCTCTTTTGTAAATGAACCTCCTTAAAAAAAATATAGAGATGCGTAGTGATAAGAATGGTATAGCGATTTCTTTTTTGTTTATCAGCTTCTCAATTTAACATTCTTGAAATTTAGTCACCAACGTACCAAATGTGTGCCAATTAGATCCCCAAGGCTAACACCGACAGGCCAAACCATTAAAATGAAGGGCATTTAGATATTTTAACACTCTTTTGTTTCTCCCTCTTTATTTTGAAAAACATTTTTCGAAAACCATTTTTTAAATAAAGTTTTGAAAACAATTTTTTGACAAAAATGGTTTCAAAAAAACTGATTTCAAAACTTTATTTCTTCAAAAAAAAAAAAGAGTTTTCCGAATTGTTTTTTCCCAAAAAAAAAAAAAAAACTACTTTCGATAGCGTATTCATAAAACATTTTTTAAGAATTGAAATCCAAAAAAAGTTTGAGAAAAAGCATTTAAAAAAAAATTTCAAGTATTTTGCTCCTCTCTCTCTCTCTCTCTCTCTCTCTCTCTCTCTCTCTCTCTCTCTCAC
>BPLS01002448.1:0-14492 GCA_019656275.1 Rhododendron kiyosumense
TCCCTCAAATTTTCTCCTTTCCTCAAACAAGAGGAAAACTATCTTGGGCCTGTCCCCTATTGCGACTTCAAACGCATAGCCCAAGCCCAAAAAACCCTCTGGCTCACAGAGGTGCAAACCCCACACTTCCCAGCTGACTTCGAAGAGACCAATAAGTTGGTTCCTCTTCCTGAAGAACCCGACTGGTTCACTGAGGTGAATAACCTTGCCATCAACACTCCTCATTTCCAATGGCAATACGGTTATTCCATCTATCCTACTGACAAGAGCAAAGCCTTGCAGCTCCTTGCAGCTTTCTCATTCCTGGATATCCACATCCTGGAAGAACAAGTCCCACTTACCAATTTCAAATGGGCTTGTGAAACACTGGTACTATGCTCCATCCCCTCCGCGGTTTCTTATCAAATCCACTGTTTCCTGGATTTCTTACCAGTGATCAGGTCATGGCTCGAAGCCAATACTGCTGCGTATTGCTTCGATCAAATCCTTCAAGATTATGCCATTGCCAAAGAAAGGATTGAGAAGTTGCATGACCAGATTGAGAACTTCACCGCTGAGTCCTTCGAAGTGGTGTCTGGCCATGCAGACAAAAAGCTTCGAAGGCGCTTCAAAAGACGACAAGTGAAGCGTCCCACACAAGAGGCTAAGCTTCGAAGGAAGGCCAAAGCATTGGTGCTCCGCTTTAGGCCTCTGCTGGAGAAGAAATTGGAGTCAGACTCCAAAGAAGAAATGAGGAAAATGGAGCTGAAATTCCTCCAATTTGCATGGAACAAGTTCCACAGCCTTGTTACTTGGTCCTTTCCTCGTTACTTCGAGAATAAAAAAGCAACTTCTCAGCACCCAGGCCCTTCGAAGGCCTAATTTGTATTTCTTTTCATAGAAACTAGGATTTCCCTTGTTTTGCTCCTCTTTTTTTTGTAAATACGCAAACTTTAATTTTGTAATTTAGTAGCAGTTTCTGTTTAATGAAATTCCCCTTCTTTACCAATACGCTGGACTGGGACTTACTATTAAAATAGCAATTCTAATAATAATAACTCTTTTAAAGAGCAAAAACCAATCCCAGCGGACCCCAGGGTATGGGCCCACTATAGGCCTGGCCCACTTGCAGGAGTATAAAAGCGGAATTAATTCAAAACCACCCCGTGCATTCTACGCATTCAAGCTTTTCAAACTCGAAATCTCTCAAGAACAGAACCCTCTTTCTCTCTAACACCGCTAAAACCAAATTGAATCAATGGCTTCTTCTAGCGATCTCACAGCCTCAGACCATCCTACTCCCTCTCTGGCATTGAGGCGGTTCGTCTCAGGGAAAACACCGGGACCGACCGAAGAGCCCTACCTCGACGCCAGGGTCTTCATTCCAAACCCTAGCGAAGAAGGTACTTACATCTTGGGCCCTCAACTCATAGGAGAAATCCCTGCTAGGCTTTCTCTTTATTACCCTCGACTGGGGGATGCCGAAATCCGGGCATGTTCGAGCCTCGATTGGCAAAATTTCCCAAAGAAATCCTTCTCCTGTTGGCCCACATTGGACAAGGATTGGAAGATATGGACCACTCGTATGTTGGCTGCGAAGTCGGACGACTTAGAGAAGGTGGGTTTGAGAAGAATTATTACCCTCCTTCGAAGGGGGGTCCCACAAAATCCTTCTCTGATTCAGGCCGCTTTGGCCTTTTGGGACCCATCCTTCAACTTCTTTCGCTTTAACTGTGGCATGATGGCACCCACAGTTCTGGATGTTACCCAAATGCTGGGGCTTATTCCGTATGGCCCCCAATTCGACCCTACCCAAGAGCATCATCCTCCCGAGGGCTTTACTCGTTTGACCGCTACAAACGGAGCCTTTTCCCATTTCTGCACCAGGGAAAAGAAATTGGTAGGCGAAGTGACTGAAACAGAGTTCTTTGCCTACATTCTCTACACCCTCTGCAAGCACATCTTCTGCCACTCTGGAAAAAGAGTGATGAATGAATTCGTTCCGGTGGCACTGGCACTTGCTAGAGGTGAAGAGTTCGACTTCGCCTCCTTCTTCCTTGGCCACGTTTACAAGACCGGGCATGACTTCTATCAGAAGGGTTTGAACCACTCACAGGGAGGCCCCCAATGGTTCATTCAACTATGGCTTCATGCCTACTTCCCTGAGTTGGGTCCCTTCAAAGCACCTAAATCCCTTACTGGCCTTATCGAAGCGCCAAATGTTCATGGTGACAACTACGTTCACCCAGAGGACAGCACTCTACAGACCTTGGTGTACTACCTCTGCTTCTTTGCTGGTCTCGCATCAGACAGGGAATGGCCCAATCCATTCCCTACTCTTGTTGGGCCAGCATGGTTGTTCAACATTCTAGCGGATAGACAAGGAAAATCCTCTCTAGCTCTTCAAGCATGGAGCAACATTCTGACGAGCAGAGAGATCTTCATCTCTTCGTCGAACACCACCAAGTCCAAAGCACATGCAGAGGTATACTGCCCTGCACAATTTGCTAGGCAGCTGGACTTTGTTCAAGGCATACCTTCCCCTTGCTGTGGCTTTGCCAATATTTGTATGTCCGAACGATCACCCATCTCGGTCGAGCACTTCCTGACAGGGTTTGCTCAAGCTAGAAATGCATTGAGGAGAACAATTACCCAGGAGTTCAAGGAACCTGAGGTACGCACCACCCCTGCATTTGACAACTGGTGGCACTCCAACTGCTCTTTCCTCTCAGGGGTTAAACCCTACAAAAAGTTTCTAACCCACATTGGGTTTGAGAAGTCTGAGTTTGGTCATGGAGGAAAAAATGACTCGTCCTCCTTCTCCTCTGACAACGCATTTGGCCTGGCTGGAGGGATCGAAGACATTGCTGGAGGCGAAGTTGAACAGCAATTGACTCCAGTTGAAGCCTCTCCAATAGCAATGGTCGTTCCTCCCTCTCCACCAAGAAGGCAATCTACGAGGGTAACACAGAAAAGAGGTAAGTGTCTCTGAACACATCTTCTTTTCTGCCGAAACCAAACCTAATTACATTCAATACTGCAGGAGCCCCCTCTTCTTCAGAAAGTGCTTCGAAGAGAAGAAAAATTACTTCTCCGCCCAAAGAAGTAATTCCCACCAAGCACTATCTTGAGCCCTCAGCTGCACCTCCAGGTTGGTTTCCTTCCCTCTAACTAGTCTTTAAACTCCTATTCTTTATCTGAACCACCCTCTTGCCCCCTTCCTTTCAGCTTCGAAGAGGACAAGGACCACCAGGACGCGTGGCCTTCAGGTTTCTTCCAGTGATGAAGAAACAGAGAGTGACACAGAGCTACTGGCCTCAAGGGGTAAATTCCTTTCTCACTTATGATCCAGTATTCCCTTAGGACCAAAAGAACTTTGCTGCAATACTGATTCTTGAATTCGAACCAGGTGAAACAAAACAAGTGAAGGAGACCCTCTCCTATGTGAGGAAAACCACTCCTCCCAAGAGGCCTATTTCTCCAAAAAGACCTTCCTCCCCAGAAGAGGTAAGTCAATTTATACTGCACACATTCTCATGTGTCTCTTGTGCTTGTGATTCACCGTTAACTTCTTTGTAGGCTCAAGCTGCACCTCCTGTTGAGGCATTGGAGCTAACTCCTGCTCCTTACCTTCCACAAGAGGTGATAGAGCCCTTAATCCAAACGCCAGAAGATGTCTCTCACAAGGTATCTTCTGAATACTCCCCTTTCGAATTGTGAAAGGCTTCACTCTAACTTTCCTTTGTCCTTGCAGGCATCCCCTGTTCAAGCTCTTTCTGTACAGAAAGACTCTGCTGCAAAGGATATTGACATGCATACTTTGCTGTCATTCCTTACCGAACCAACCTTTGCGCAGGTACTGACCAGTTTGGCTCCATCGAAGGCTGTGGGGCCACTTCCTATCCTTCAGAGAGACTTCCCCCTCACTCCCTTACCGGTTTCAGGCGAGGGACCTCTAAGGATGAACCCTACTTTGGCTTCGAAGAGCCATACTCTTAGAAATGCTGAGGACCAAGGCTCCAGCTCAACCTCTTCCTCAGATCAGGTACTCTTGACAATCAGTCATACCTTTCATTTCCTGTTTTCCATCCCACTTAACTTTAACTTATAAACCTTATGCAGGTATCAGGCATGACTTTTCTTCCTGAAGACCATCCCACATCTTCCTCTTCTCCAATTGACTTACCCTTAGTTGTCTTTGACATATCCTTCTTTAAAAGTCAATTGGAAGAATTTTGCAATAAAATAGCTACCCGCACTCCTCTCATCTCTTCGAATCCCTTGGAAAGCCTTCAGCAACTCTTGAGCCCCTCCATACCTCTTCTCTTGCCTTCTTTTAGGATTAACCATGTTCTTTCGAAGGAAGAAGTTCTGACATTAAAGAGTCTTCTGAGGACTCTAAACCAACTAGGACTTCCTATTTTGATTGAACACAGTTTAGCCTATCACTTCGAGGTGTGCCATCAAGCTTTACTTCTCTCCCAAGGTCTTCCCTTGTCAATCAATTCCACTCTCCAAGAACATCTCAAGCAGTTCAGTGAATTGATTGCTCACAACCACTTCTTATCAGAGAGCATTGGCCCCACCATTGAAAAGGCCAACAAACTGGAAGCCCAAGCTCTCGAGACCGCTTCTCGCCTATCGCAATATCAAGCTCGAAAAGACAAGCTTTCAGAGCTTAACAAAAAGATGCAGCGGTTACGAGAAGAAATGGAGAAAGTCAGGGAAGAGAGAGCTGAAGTTTCTAGGGGCTTCCCAGAGCTTGAGGGTGAAGCACTAAGGGATGAGTCGATGCTCCCACGATTTATTCCTTCCCTTCGAGAGGAACAGAGGAGAAGAGCAGCTCATACGTCCCTTTTGGATGCTAACTTTAGTTCTCTTCAAGAACTGCTAACTACCATTTGCAATGTAACTAGTCCTTTTCTGTAACTTCACGCAGTCTGTACTTTATTCTTTTATTAATTATTCGATTCTCTTGGGCAAGTACACCCGTCATTAAGCCAAACACTGTTTTCCACTTTCCATAACTCGGAGAGATCACTATGCCAACGCTCCACCTACCGTATCTTAAAGAGCCATAAATGAATACTCACAAGCTTACTAGTATAAATAGAGGTCTTGGAAAAAAGAAAAACTCACTAACGTCTTCTTTCTTCGCTTTCCTTCTTTCAGCAACTTCCAAACCACGCTTCTCAGTTAGGGCTTCAAAGAAAATCCATCATGAAGCCTCTTCCCCTGTTTCTGAAGAAAAGCTTCCAAACATAGCCACATCATTTCTTACGAGATTTCCCTTACACCCTAAGGCTTCTGGGTATAGCCACATCATTCCTTACGATGTGGCTGTATCCCGCGGTCGCTTCGAAGGCCAAAGATTCTAACCAATAATGGTCTTCGAAGCCCACCTACCTACCTATGGAGCTATGAGCTTCCAACTGTGATTCCAGGAGCTCTATATCCCTACCAATAATTGGTAGGGAGATTGGACCAAGTCACAATGAAGCTTGGTCCTAGTCTTTGTATCTCAGTTGGATTATCCCTAGAGACCCAGCTTTGAGATACTAATAGACCCTAGATAGGTTTCTCGATGTAATCCTTTATGCAAATGTAATGGATCCTTAGATAGGTTTCTTGATGTAATCTCTTGTAACTTCCTGAGTTGATGAAATGAAAAGATGCTTATTCTCTATTTATATTTCCAATGCTGGCTTTGACCAATGAATTGGTAGTTTTAGCCCTTCGCTACTGCTTCATTCTGCTTCTGATGCTAAATTCTGATGCTAAATACTAACGTGGACGTAATAAGCATGAAGAAACTCAAAGAAGCAAAAAATTCACCAGCACTTTTGTATTATTTATCCTGACTGGGCTTCTGCTTCGAAGCCCTTGAATAAATAATAAACAATGTTGACGACGCTAAAACAAGCTGGCTCTTCGAAAACCAAACGCATACGGTCTAAATTAATTAATCCAACTCATCAAATTCCCGAGGCTTTCCAGCCGTCTCCTTGTGAGTTGCAACCCATTAATTATGCCGCCCAAACGTTCTCAGACCCTTAGTCTTCTGAGCCCTACGTATTTCCACTCATCAATGCCCATAATTACTGAAGTGGATTCTTTGTACTCGTTTGAGTATAAATACACCCATGTGTTAACAAGACGAGGCATTCTCTCTTTCACTCTCTCTCGCTCCACATATCCAATCATGGACGCTGATCGGCCCACTCTTTCTGTCAACCTTGCAGCTGAAATTGCTAAGCTAGCCAACATGCTCACGGAGCTCAAGAGAGAGATCCAAACAGAGCTCCAGGCCCTTTGAAGCGAGGTCGAACAGCTTCGAAGCCAGCTGGTGTGCGTGGAGACAGTTTCACGTCTCTGCTTGGCTAGGACCTGGGATGATCTCTCATCCGTCCTTTCGGCTCACGAAGCAAAAAATCCCCCGGAGGGAGGATCTTCTTAAAGATTCTCCTTTGGGACTGTGAGGATCAACTATGATCTTCATTTTTGCTTTTTAGGCCGGAGGGGTTTTTTTTGTTCAGATCCACTTGGATCTGTTTGTATTTATTTTGCTCAGATCCGCTTGGGTCTGTTTCAACCCATTTGGGTTTTCTTTTGTTTTGTTATTTCATAAATATAATGGAAATTTGGTTGATAGTGCTTGACTCTTTCATGGCTTCGAATGCTAATATGACACACTATACAATCACATAAGAACTTCAAAGAAAAGAACTCCTGAATATCAAAACCAATTGAAATCATACCACTATACAACCAATGCCTCGGATTTGGGATTCGCTTTGGTTTTAACTTAAAAATAACCAAACCCCACCTTCATTCAGTCAGAAACCTTCCTTCGAAAGCTATCTTCTATGAAAGGATTCCCATATAGATGGTATATAAGCTTTGAGATGCCTTCCATTGATTTTCCTTCGATGAACATAACCATCCAGATTTCTCAAATGATAGGCTCCTCCTCTCAACACTCTATGGATTTGAAAAGGCCCTTCCCATGTTGGCGCCCATTTTCCTAATCCATCCCTTTTTACCCTCCTATCCCTGATAGGAAGAATAACCTTCCATACAAGATCTCCTTCATCAAAGCTTCGAAGGGCGACTCTCTTATTATAACTCCTTGCTACTCTTGCCTTTTGCAACATGATTTGATTTAGAGCCATTATTCTGGCTTCATCAATGTCTTCTAACTCCATGTGCATGGCTTGATGATAGGACTCTGTATCCAAATTATTTTGACATGCTACTCTTTGAGATCTTACAGTAATCTCCATAGGCAACACAGCATCATGTCCATAAGTTAGTGCGAATGGAGTCGTGCATGTGCTAGTCCTCTTTGTATTTCTATATGCCCACAAAGTGTCAAGTAACAGCTCATGCCAAACCTCTGGGTTCTGATCCACCATTCTCTGAATCCCCTTCTTGATGATCTTATTGGTTGATTCTGCTTGACCATTTGACTGAGCATAATATGTGCTGGTATATATTAATGAAATTCCATGGTTATTTGCAAAATTCTTTACCAGCTTTGCTTCGAATATAGAACCATTATCCACTGTTATCGTTTGAGGGCTTCCAAACCTGTATATGATTCCTTTTATGAAATCAATAACATGGGTTTGCTTTACCTCTTGAAAAACTTGTGCTTCCACCCACTTCGTAAAATAATCAGTAGCCACTAAGATAAACTTATGCTTCTCCAATGAAGGAGGATAAATCATCCCAATCATGTCCATGGCCCAACCTCTGAAAGGCCATGGTTTTATCACATATTGCAAATCTGTGACTGGCAAACGCTTGAGTGGACCTGTTTTTTGACAGGCTTGACACCCTTTTGCATAGTCTATACAATCTTTGAGGATGGTAGGCCAATAATAACCATACCTCCTTATCAACCATCTCATTTTTATGCCAGCTTGATGTGCTCCACAAATTCCTTCATGCACTTCAGCCATTACCTTGAAGGCACTTACCTTGTTTAAGCATTTCAACAAAAGGCCATCCATCCCTCTCTTGAATAGCTCATTGTTGTACATTATGTAGTTTATTGCTTTCAATCTGGTTGCCTTGTCTGCAACACTATCTGGTTTGGTCAAATATTCAATCAATGCCTGCCTCCAATCAACACTTTGACTAGTAGGGACATTAATTTCCAAAACTTCGAAACCAGTTATTCTGTTTTGCAGCATGGGCAGAGATTTTCTCAAAGTTAATTGACAAAACTCCTTTTCATTCTCTGATATAACTCTGAAACCAGATGCCCTTTGAGCTATTTCATCAGCTTCTTCATTAAAGAATCTGGGAACATAAGTTAAAGTAAGCATATAGAACTGATCTATCAACCTCTTGGCCTGTTGATAATAAATTATCAACGCTGGACTAGTGCATTTAAACTGTCCATTTAGCTGATTTATCACTAACTGAGAATCTCCAAAAACTTCAGCAACACTCACTTTCAGGTCAAGTAAAATTTCTAATCCTATGACCAACGCTTCATATTTTGCCTGATTATTGGAGCATTGTCCCTCATTCAGTCGAAAACCATATTTGGTTTTCAACCCTTGGGGAGATTCAATAACTATGCCTACTCCAGCCATCTGAGCTGTTCTTGACCCATCGAACCATAAATTCCATGGCTTGATCTCGACCACAGTGGCTTCCAACGCTTTTGGTGTCTCAAGCTCATTTGGATGATCAGCTAGAAAGTTGGCCAATGCCTGGCCTTTTACTGACTTTTGTGGTACATATTCAAGACAAAACTCAATCAAAGACACTATCCATTTCCCAATTTTCCCACTAAGCACTGGCTTCGAAAGCATGTGCTTAATTACATCAGTTTGAGAAATAACATAAGTTACTCTAGGCAACATATAATGCCTGAGTTTCTTGGAAGCATAAAATAAAGCTAAACACAATTTCTCTACTGCAGCATACTTGCACTCACAGGAGTTTAGGAACCTACTAAGATAATAAACTGCTCTTTCCTTGCCATCTTCATTGTCTTGAGCCAACAGTACTCCTATTGAGTCGTGTGTTGCAGCTAAGTACAACTTCACTGGCTTTCCTTTGACGGGAGGTGCCAAAACAGGAGGGTTGGCTAGATAGCCTTTGATGGCTTCGAAGGCCTCATCATGCTCTCTGGACCACTTGAATTCTTCCCCTTCCTTCAATTTCAACAAAGAAGAGAAGATTTTAGTTTTCCCTGCAGTGTTAGATATAAACCTTCGAAGGAAATTTAATTGACCAAGAAACATTTGCAACTCCTTCTTTGTAGAAGGTGGTTTGGCTTCAATAATAGCCTTTGCTTTGTTCTTGTCAACTTGTATTCCTCTGTTGTGGACTAAATACCCTAGAAATTTTCCAGCTGACACTCCAAAAGAACACTTTTCTGGATTCAATTTCAACTGATAATGCTTCATTTGTTGAAATGCCTTCTCCAAATGTTTCAAATGATCCTCATTGGAATTTGACTTCACAATGATATCATCTATGTAACATTCAAGAAAAACTCCAACCAAATTATGAAAAATGGCATTCATAGCCCTCTGGTACGTGGCTCCAGCATTTTTTAGTCCAAATGGCATTTTGACCCATTCAAAGATGCCAATATTACCAGGGCAAGCAAATGCTGTTTTATGCACATCTTCCTTTGCAATACAAATTTGATTATACCCCGAATGCCCATCCAATATGGATAATATCTTGTGTCCAGCTGAACCATCCACAAGTGTATCCACATTAGGCATTGGATATTCATCTTTAGGAGTTGCAGTATTTAGGTTTCGAAAGTCAACACAGATCCTGATAGTCCCATTCTTTTTAGGGACTGGAACCACATTGGATAGCCATTCGACATACCTGGCTGTTCTAATAAAACCTGCATCTAGAAGCCTCTGCATCTCCTTTTTAACTCCTGCAATAGTCTCTGGACTCATCTTCCTGGTTGGCTGTTTTACAGGTTTGAATTGTGGCTTGATAGGCAACCTATGCTCCACCAATTCCCTGTCCAATCCAGGCAGTTCCTTGTAACTCCATGCAAAGCAATCCTTGTTTGCTTTTAATAGTGCTATCAACTCAGCTTTCACCCCTGGTTCAAGCTGTTTATTAATGAACACTGGATTGGGGTTTTGTTCATCCCCCAATTTTATTTCCTCCAGAAGGTCTTGAGCTTCAACCTGCCCTGGAGAAGCACTCTGGATTTCCTCCTCGTGAGGCTTACCATCGTGCATAACATCTTCCCATATATTGTCTTCCTGAATCTTCTGCTCGATCCCGAAAGCAACATACCTTACCAAAGCCAGAGAGTTGGCCTCTTGTTCTGCCTCTTCCTTGGACTTACATCCAAGCAGCATCATCTCTTGGGGTGTCTGATTCATAATCAACAGTTTGTTTCAGCTTTGATTTCAGCTCTGCCAATTCTCCCAGTTCCATCTCGTTGGTTGGGTAAGTGGCTGCTTGCAGTACTTCACTCAAAGGAACTACATCTGATTTGTACATTTCAGCTTCAGCAAAATTTGCTGTGGCACTAAATGGATGTGGATCAGCTTTGACTCCTTCAACACCCATTTCTTTGCCTTTGTCATACTTGACAATCATTAACTCCTGATGCATGGAGGAAGGGATACATCCATTAACATGAATCCAATCTCTTCCCAATAAAGCATTATATTTAGCATATGTGTCAACTACAAAGAAAGCAGTATCAGTTTCTATTCCTCCTACTGCCAATCTAATAGAGATGATTCCCCTGGCGTGTTGACTTTCGCCGGTAAACCCTGCAATGGATGTGCTAGTTGGAATCAATTTTGCTTTTCCCTTTCCTAGCTTTTTCAAGGTCTGGAAAGGCAAAATATTCACTGCAGCTCCATTATCCACTAGGATTCTGTTAAGAGGGACTCCATCGAAATATGCAGTAATATATAATGGACGCAAATGCTGTCTCATTGCATTAGTAGGTAATTTAAATGGATATGAAATTTCCACATAATTTAAATCTATTACCAAAGGGTATTCGACGTCAGACATGGACTCCGGGACAAAACAAGCACTTTCTTTTGAGCTTACCTCCAAACTCTCTTGACTCTGCTCAATTTCACATACCAGGTTCTCGTCCATCTCAATCTGAGCCACCTCTTCCAAGTCGCAGTTGTTGCATATGATGTTCAATTCTTCATCACTCAGCGTTTCTTCGAAGTCGATTGGCTTGTCCAAGTTCGACCAAGCATCACCTTGGCCTTTCATTGTCTGGCCATTCTTGAAGAAATCCATAGAGCATGGATACACCATATTCACCTGCACCTCTGGTTGCTTGCCAAATTGGATTGTTGCCCTTTCTTTGGCTGGCTCAAGTGTCTCAATTTCTTTAACTTCCTTGCTCTCAACCTCTTGTATTGATAATTCCATGGGTGAGGAGCTCCCTTCGATCCCTTCTTGTTCTACCAACATGGCTTCGAGTAACCCGGACTGGTAACTAGCCAATGAATTGGGAGAAGGCGGATCAAGATCCTCCTCGAGCATGGCAGAGGCTACTTTCTTCAAAGTCTCTCTCTCATGATACTGGGCTCGAAATTCTTCTGGGTCCCTCTTAACCCTGTCAAACCGTGGATTAGGTCTTGCTCCCCTGCCTGATTCTTCCCCCGTTGAGGATTCTCCCGATTGGAAAAGCGTGTATTTTCTCTGGAGCTTCCTCTTCTGAGTTCTTGAAAGCAATGGAACCATCTGTGGTATTTGGGACTTGGGATCCCTGATTAACACCCAGTTTCCTGAGTTCGAGGCTGGTGGTTTGAAAGTTCTATTCTCATTCCTGTTGGAGCCTTTGTATCCTTGGAACAGATCTGGCTTGACTTGCCTGAGAAACCAATCAGGAACCCCTTTCACCAAAGTGAATTCCTCTTGTGTGGCCTCTCCCGGTGCCTCAGTTGTCTGACCAATGTTGGCTTTCTTCGAAGGCGGCAACTCCCTTCTATGGATAGCTGGGACAGGGCTAGTGGGTACATCCCTCTTTGGTGCCAACCAAGGCTTACTGTCACTTAGCCTTGCTTGCACTGGGGCCAATCTCCTCATTCCCATCTCCTTAGGGAAGAAACTCACGCCCTTCCTATCCAAGTCCTTAAAAACCAGATAGTTGGCCCTGCAACCTACACACAGGCACTCCAAAAATGAAGCTTCCAACATGGGCAAATGATTATTACCTGAGAATCTCTGTGAAACCAACCCATCACCATTTCGTTTATAGGGCGTTGGCCTCATTCCCATGCCTCGAGGATAACAAGCGTGTGGCCTGCCTCTTCCATATTGAACAGTATTCATGTTCACTGGTGCCTCCTTATCCTGCCAATACTTCTTGACAGTTCGAGCCAGTGAGGAAGGCACATTGGTGTTGACTTCTCCTACCTTTGGAAAAGGCGTTGTATCAATTCCCATAGTCTTTTCTGGAAATTTGATCCTTCCTTTCTTGATTTGTTCTTGAATCCTGTCACGGAAAACATTACAAGACTTAGTTGAATGGGACCATGAATCATGCCATTTGCAATAAGTCTTCCCATTCTTTTCCTCTGCTGTGGGAAGTTTCACATTCGAAGGCAGCTTGATGATTTTCTTTCTTAACAAGAAATCAAAAATCTCATCTGCTTTTGATATATCAAAAGAATATACTTTGGTAATCTCCTTTTGTTTGAACTTTTGTCCTAGAGATACATTCTTTTGAATCAAAGGCTCACAAACACAAGGATCATGCTCTATAATTTCTGCAGCATCGATCTCATAATTGGGATCCCTATAATATGTAGGGTAAGAGGAATTATGTCTGTCCATGTCCTCTTCTAGCAGTGATTCATATCTAGCCACTTTATAGGTTAGATCTGCAAAGTCTCTAAACTCCGTAGAATCAAACCTCTTTCGAAGCTCTCTTTCTAAACCATCTTGTGCTAATCTTACGAATTCTGCTTCTGGCAGTCGAAGTTTGCATTTGGTCTTTGCTCTTTTGAACCTAGATATGAAATCTGCTACTTTCTCATCTGGTTTCTGCTTTAGCCTTGCTAAGTCTGCCATAGAGACTTCAGGCTCAGCATTGAAGAATTGCGCATGGAACGCTTCTTCCATCTGAAACCAATCGGTTATTGATTCTGGTGGCAAGTTAGTATACCATGCAAAAGCTGGCCCGGATAAAGAATTTGGGAATAGCTTCAATTTCATGAAGCCATTTTGAGCCAAATTCTTGCACTGGGCAGAAAACCTTGCAATGTGCTCTATGGAGGACTGTCTCCCATCCCCATAGAACAAGGTAAAATCTGGGATTTTAAACTCTCGAGGGATTTGGAAAGTCGTGTCTACCCATTCTGGATATGGTTTTCTATAAATTTGAGGTTGTACCCCCCGAGTTCGAGGTCCACAAACCTCTTGTATGAGACCCATGACTTGGTCCCTTAGTACTGGATTGCCTATGAGGAAATTTTTGCTCCTGATTTTCAACAGGAGGCTCTGGTCCTATGAAACCATCTTCATAAACTCCCCCTGTCGTGCTTAAATCCCCTTGTTTCTCTCTAGGAATCCTTCCATACGGTGTAGGTTGCATTTCATCAAATGCTTCATTAGTTCGAACAGACCTATGGGTTCCATAAGCTGTCTTGAGAGGATTCTTGGTAGTTGGGACTTTTTGGCGAGGGTGTTGTGGGTTTTCACCCCTTCTCTCGGGCTTACGAACCAATTCTGGTTCTGAATCATCCTCCAACTCCCCAAATGTGGGTTCGAAGAGAGGATTCATACTCTGTCTTTCTCTGGTATTCCTTCGAACCCCTATATGAACACCACGAGGCTGCCTTGGAATCTCTAAGACAGGTTCTGGAGGTCTCACAGGCTCATACCAAGATTGTGGTATTTCATCTGGATACATCTTTTCCTTACCTGTTCTAGATTTCATCCTACTTCTACCAACATCCTCTCCAAGCCTTCCTTCGAAGGGACTTTGGTGAGTGTTCGAGTTGGCATGATTATTTAGCCCATTATCCCCTGGGCTATTTCCTGCTGCCTCTAAGTTGGGCAACCTATTTTTCATGCTTTTGATCATGGCTCTTTGAGTTTGGGCCATCTCTCGAAAAGCTACCATCATTTCTCTAAACACTTCCTCTCTGTCGTGGTCTTTGCCACTGGCTTGTCCTCTTTGGAAGCTTGGAGGTACTTCCTCAGGAGGCACTTCGTAGGAGGGCTCTTCATAATGAGGCTCCTCTTCTATTTCTAAAGCCAATTGAGGAAAAACAGGATTCGTTGGCGTTCCTAACTCTGGTGCCTGTTCTGGCACAGCTTGTTCTTCTGGCGCTAGATCACCCATGGGTGTTCTTATTTGCTTTCGAAGCCTAGGCATTTCGACACCTTTGTGTCCCACCGGGCGTGCCAAAAATTGTATGGGCTGAATTAGCTCAATCAAATGGCAAATGATTGTGTGCGGGCGTGCCAGAAAAGAAATAACTTCACAGATGAAATTACTCTTTTCAAATTGATTTGAAATA
>BPLS01002508.1:0-11166 GCA_019656275.1 Rhododendron kiyosumense
ATTACTAATTTACTAGTAGTTCATTTGATATATGTCTAGCTTTATTTGTGGGATTGTGAGTGTCTAAGGCTATAAATAGGTGGTTAGGGTCTTTTGTAGTCAGTTTTTTTTCATTTTGAAACTAGAATATTTGAGAGCATAGCTCTTTGTATCCTGATTCTATCCCTTTGATTTGGTTCCATCAAAAAGTACACAAAAATTGCAAGTGCATGTAAAGTACATAAAAAGCTAAATATTTACATAAAAAACTACATGAACTCAAAAACATATGTGAAAGTGTTTTGAAGGATGTGAAAAGAGCCTTGAAAAGCTGAATATTATGGCGTTACTTCTACCTTAACCACCACCCAATGAGTGGTCGTTACCATGGCAAAAAAAAATTGAAAGTGCAATTTACTCCGAGTGTTGAAAAAAGAGCTAGAAAAACTTGAGCAGGGGCAGTTGTCCCCACTGGAGCTTTGCTCCCTCCAGGACTGGTTGTCCACTTAACTCCCATCCATTTGTATTATCTTTGTCTTTTTGTTTGTCTACATATTTGATGGTGGGTTACTTTCTGCCAACTTAGTTGTATATTGTAATGTGAAGCAAGTTAGATCATTTGGGAGTCGCCAAGTTAGTTGCTGCACATGCGAAGCCAGTGAATTATATGTTTTTCTTCAAATACTACGAGTCTGGGAATCTGGCAGACAAACTACATGTGGAAGAGTGGAATCCAAGTTTTGATGAGGTGCTCAGAATATCAATCCAGCTAGGTATGTGTTTGGTTATCTTGGCAAAATATGAGCGTGGTTTAATTTGGTGATGAGAGCATTTAACTTCCTCTCTGAACTGGAATTATTTACATGTTCATTAATTTCCTTGTGATGAGAGCATTTAGTTTGCTTAGTCGTTTTCTATTACATATTTAAGCTTTCATTGTGTACTTGATTTGAACTGTCTGCAACACTTCCGCAAATCTGAACTTGGTCCATATTTTGTGATGAGACTTAGCAATAACCCACACATAGAAAGAGCCCATGAGCCTTCTTTGGGAGTAAGTCAATGAAGTATTGTGAAGGTAGTACTTTGCTTGCCAGTTTGTACTTTTTGGGTGTTTGTGGAACGATTTATATACAGCACTATCCGCGTTACAGCATTTCTTAAAAAATATGTATGTGAATAGAGGAGATTCAGTATGGAAATTGTTAGATGGAAATGAGTTGTTTTGTTGACACAGCAAGAGTAGACTGAAGAACTTAAGTAGTTACTGTTTCTCCTTTGGTATTGAGGTGGTGATTGTACGATTCAGGGTCGTATGTTATAATCAGTCATGCTACTTTTCTTAATTGATTGCCGAATTATCTAACTGCTACATCTTTTGTTCTGATTTTTTGTTTTGTGATAATATGATGAGGCTTATGCTGAAGTTATTGTGCTTCTATATTTTACAGCTAAGGCTCTGCAATATCTACATAACCTTGGGATTATACACAGGGATGTGAAACCAGCAAATATTCTTGTAAATGCCATCACAATTCTATATATATTTATTTGTTGTCCATTATATCTCCTTTTCAGTTTCTGATGATTTTGTGCTTCATATTGACATTGTTAGTTAATGTACTGCTTTGGCAGCTCGATGAAAATCTTCTACCACATCTGGCAGACTTTGGTTTGGCAGAGTATAAGAAAGATCTTAAACAAGTCTCTGTTGAGAACTGGAGGTCATCTGGAAAGCCAACCGGTGGTTTCCACAAAAAGAAGATGGTTGGAACACTCATCTATATGGCACCTGAGATATTGAAGAGGGAGATGCACAGTGAAAAATCAGATGCATATAGTTTTGGGATAACAATCAAGTAAAATTCAATTCTTTCTGCCTCCTTCAATTGTAACAAGTTGAAATGCAATTATGTGTTTACATCTAATGTTATAGCAGATCAACGTGAACTTTCTTGAAATTTCCAATTTGCATATTTTGGACTATTAGTCATTGTTTTAGATCATAAAACTGTGCTTTGATAATGTTGAATATAGCCACCACCTGCACTGTGAACTCGGTTACCTCTAGAAGGCATGATGAATCTGCTCAACTAATACTTGGCAGGTATTGCACATTTTAGTGGCTACTTCCTGGTTAGTTACGTTATCTTAGAAGTTGATGATTAAAAAGCTTTAGGCTGCTAAAATGTTAATCATTCAGACACCAGTTTCGTAATTGGCTGGGAAATGTTTGATCTTACATATGCTACAAGCTTCTATTGCAAAGAGTCTGTAAGTTAATAGGCCACAGGTGCTTTAAAAAGTAGGACAAATAGTACTGGTCAAGTGCCTAACGGAGATCAAATTACGGAGAATAAAAATGTAGAAGCAGCTCTTAAGAAATACTCTTCTGAAGTTCCACTAGCATCAGCCTTGTGGTTAGTATCATGTCACAGCGGTCCATGAGAGAATAGATGCTGGAAATTTATCTCCCATATGTTCTTCATTGAACTTAAAGAATTATGCATGGGTATACTCATTTCTATACAATTGCAGCTTGTTTAGGACCTCAACTACAACTTTTCAAAGACTAGAACTTAGATACTATGAATACTATTGCCAATATTGAAACTTCAAAGCACATACCTGACTAAAGTACCAAAGTGTAATGAACTTTTAAGATTAAGAGTGAAAACATGGATTAACCAGATGAACAGTTTACCTAAAAGACATGAATAGGACCTGACCTGTGGTAGCATAGGTAGCCTGAACATGTTGTCGATGCTATCTAGATAGCAGTGCACACATCTTTGTACTTCTCATAACCACGGTGTTTGATAGAATGCTATCATCTGCAATGACATGTATATGAAGCATTATGAAGCATTTTGGTCATTATATATGAACGTAACTCTGATTGCAATGTGTTGCAGTGAGCTGCTTACTGGTGTTGTCCCATACACCAATCTTCGCGCAGAAGTGCAGGTTTGACTTTTTTCCAATTTATCTCCACCTTTATTTGTTGTAGGAATGATGTGGCGGCATATTAACTAGGTTTGCGGCACTGTGTACGCCACATTGACCACAAAAATGACATGAAATAGTCTAATTTTGGTACAAACATGCATTGAGATGGTCTAATTGGGTTCAAAAAGGGTGTGGGGGCCCAACTACTTCCAACCTAGTAGATTCATTGTTTTCCAAGGCAGCATGCATGACTACCACAAATAAAGCACATGCATAGTTTATAGAGGCTATTAAAGCATCCAACTCAAAACCAATTGGCAATGAGTGGAGAGGCCGCCTAGGCTCATATACTAGGTTTGGAGGTTATATTAACCAATGTGGGACAAGCTCCAACACTCCCCTGCATACGCGACCCCTAACTCGCATATGGTGTGGTAAACAAACGATTCAATACATGACAACAATCAACTATTAACGACAAACAAAGGGGGAACCAACAGAGGCCATGGGATGCTCTAGTGCTACAAATGCATGCATGAGTTCATCTTGGGCTTGTTAATCCTCCCCTCTTTTGTGCAAGCAAACGTTGGATTAATGGGCCCATAACATTGCTAATCCTACCCCAAAGGGCTCGAGACTTATCATATAAGGCCTTTTATCTTGCTTGCCTTCTGCTACAATGTGGTTTTCAATATCTCACAGAAGGTCAAGTGGCATTTCTTGTGCCTGAAACCAGTGCAGAACAGAAATCATCATGCATGAAGTTGTTAAAATTTGAGGAAAAAAGAAGGCTTCCAGGGGTATTTAATCGTCAACATTCCCAATATTGGGAAGAGGTTATGTGGATGGTCAGTTCAGTTTGAATATCCAATGATTCACAAGTTATATGATAACCTCACTCTGACATTTCCAAATGCACCTCAACAGTATGACATGTCTGTTAGAGCTTGTCCCGGATTGGTTAATTATAACCTCCAAAACTAGTACATGAGCTTGGGCGGCCTCTCCACTCATTGCCAATTGGTTTTGAGTTGGATGCTTAAAACATGGTATCAAAGCTAGCGTTCAGGGTCGCACGTACAAGGGAGTGTTAGAACTTGTTCCACATTGGTTAATTATAACCTCCAAAACTAATATATGAGCCTAGGTGGCCTCTCCGCTTATTGCCAATTGGTTTTAACAATGTCAATCATGGTTTCAGCGTGGTTGTACCTAATTGGTGCATTATGTGTTGCGCTGGCAGGCCCATACTGTTCTGGAAATGAACTATTCTGAACAGCAACTTACAGCAGCAATAGTGTCCGAAGGATTGCGACCTGCTCTTGCTAATCTTGATTCAGGTGCACCAACTGGTTTACTGCACTTGATACAGAGATGTTGGGATGCAAATCCCCAGAATAGGCCTTCTTTTGATGATATCATTCTGGAACTTGGTCATGTTAGGAAATGCAGAAAGACAGTTGAAGAAAAGAAAAAGGCAGTTGTTGAACCTTCTATCCCTCTTGGTGATGAGAACAGCTCAAGCCTCCGAAATTACCAGGCTAGTATTAACTGGTTTACCAAGGGTGAAAACTTCTCTAAGAGCTCTTGTATTGCAGCTGATTCTTGCGTAAGAATCTGGCATGATCCTTTAACAGATACATCGGCATACCATCCAGTGCTGTCTTGGGGATCCTTTGCTACTTGCGGGAGAAGGGAGGCAATGGAGGATACTCATTTTCTTATGCCCCGTGTGCGCAGTGAGGACATTCATGTGTTTGGAATCTTTGATGGGCATCGAGGTGCACCACAAGTACTACTTACATTTACCGTTTGTTTGTTTGGGAGCAATCTCACAACAAAAGCTTAGTTTGCAACGAAGTAGGTGATCACACTAACCATTCACAACAAAGTTCAGCACCATCACTTAACGTATTTCTTAGTGAAATCAGGATGACATGCCTTTGGATAGGTTTAGAGAAGGATGCATAATTGTTCTTGAAATTACTTTGCTTATAAAAAACAGCTTGCACTCGTAATGGAGATTCTGAAACCTTCGAGCTATTGAAGAGGAGTTTACAAGTTACAACCACCATTTGGTTAATACCTTTAACAACATCACATGCAGGTGCAGCAGCTGCAGAGTTTTCTGCAAGAGCTCTACCAGGATTCTTGCAAATTCTGGTTTCCACCAAAAGGTTCCTTCCATTCTACTGTTCTGATATTTTTAGCCTTTACTTTGAAAACCATATTTTTATTCATCTTGGTGCATTTTGTAGTCCGTCCGATGCACTACTTGAAGCATTTGTCAAGACAGATGTCGCATTTAGGGAGGAGTTGGATAACCATCGTAAACCTAAGGGAGTTATACAAACAGACTGGCATCCAGGTTGCACAGCCATTGCGGCTCTTATAGTTCGAAACAAGCTTTTTGTTGCTAATGCTGGTGATTGCAGGGCAATGTTGTGCCGGGCTAGCTGTGCTCATTCTCTTAGTAAGGTAAGATGGGGCTTGATGTAGCAAATGTATGTTGATATTTTATGTGGACATGGACCATAAATGGTTTTCTCCTTTGAAGTTGAGTTCAGATTGTCTCCTTTGATACCCCTGAGTGGTTGAATCTTTCGATAACTAATTCATCTCGACAATCTAGGACCATGTTGCAAGTTGTCTTGACGAGAGAGAACGTATTATCAGGACAGGGGGACAGGTCACATGGGTTGTTGACACATGGAGGGTTGGTCCCGCTGCTCTCCAGGTTTTCTTCTTACCTCTTGATAGTTTTATTTTTTAATGCTCTACCCGAAAATGTTTAGATTGTATGGTTGTCTATTGTCTGGAAGTACATGGTCAGGGATTCTGTCCCCAGAACTTCTTGTTCTTCCGTCCCAATGAACTTTCTCTCTGCAGATGTGGTCAGAACCAGGAAATATCCAAATCTTGGATCAAAATCTGTGGCCAGGAGTGAATTGGGACAGGGGAGATAAATAAGTTATTTTTTATTGCTTTTGTATTTGCCGCCAAGTCTGATCTAATAGATTGTTTTTGAGCTCAATTAAACTTCCTAACTAATAAGTAGAAGATACCAAAAGCTTATATTAATGCTATTCCAAGTTTTAACAGAAAAAGAAATTACAATACACGAGCTTCTACAATTGCATTCAACAAAGTTTCATGTTTTGGAATAGTTGCTTACTGGCTTTAGTACAATAAATTTAAGCCCTAAATCTATAGACCTGGAAGAACTAAACACAAACTCTAAATCCAACTTTTGGGGATTCTTTTTACCAATGTGAGAAGCTAAAGTTCACAAACAGACAGAGGGAGAACAGAAGAGTTAGCTGGTCGGTTCTCTTTGTAGGAAAAATTCTATGGTGGTGTCAAAGCTATATTTTAATGGGGTTAATTTTTTCCGTGATGCTAGTATTAGTTGTGTTTTTGTAATACCTACTCTCATTGTTACTCTGGGATTTGAACATGCACCTGTAATTTATATCTTTGCTTGGTAAAGTGTGTCCAATGCGTTAGTATTCTAATTACACTAAAAATGACATGTTTTTGTGTCCATGTCATGTCGTGTCCGTATCCATGCTTCTTAGCCCCATCAACCATCCGCAGTATTTTAGAAGCTCAAGAATGGAGTGGCAGGCATATTACCCTTTGAACATATACAATGAACAGAAGCAAGGGTTGTTATTCCTTTGCCACCTCACAATGTGCCAATATATGGTCAAAAGTGTCCTCTCCTTTTTGGCATTCGCGACACTACTTTATAGATCTGTATTTGTGATCGATGGTCTAGGCAAAAAACACACCTGTTGCTGGCGCTCCTAACTTACCTATAACTGTAGAAGGAATTGACTAGTTCTTTCTCAAGGGATAAGAGAACAAAAGGATCTTACTTGGAAACTTGTATCGCCATTGTGATGGAGTAAGAAGATATCACTGATGAAAATACAGTTGACATGGTTCCTCTGTTTGTCCAACCTACTTTTAGGATCTGTAAACCATACAGGAGGTCCAATAACACTTTCATGGCCTCCGATTCCCAGTTTTGTGTCAGTCTGAAGAATTGAAGTTCCCTCATTATCTTGAGTGAGAGATTCTCATGTAGTCTGCTCTGCCACCGAAGCTTCCTTGTTAAAAGGTTGTATGAAAGGGGACCAAATCCAGCATCCGAGTGCTCCTAAAATGCTGTCTACTGGGCTCCCAGCTGTCTTCCCTATCTGTACTTCTCGTATTCAAAATAATGTACAAAGAAATTATCAAGAACTTTTTTGACAGGTTACACGCTCCATTGGTGATGGTGATCTGAAGCCTTCTGTTACTGCCGAACCTGAGATAACTGAGACCATTCTCTCTGTGGAGGATGAATACTTGGTAAGGTCCATTGATAAGATAATCTGCTGTAGCCTAGGGTTTGTTATTTGTTTGAACCTCTCTTTCACACTAGTAGGACGTGAATAGAACAAGTGAACTATGACAAACTGATAAATGCATTTGTGGTTTCAAAGTAGACTGTTGCATGTGCATTTTTCCGTGAAGTTGGCAAACTTGGTGCATCTTCCTTGGTTTTTTTGAAAAAATTTAGTTGCCATTTTGCTATACAATTTTCTTAAAGTGCTTGGATATTCATAGCATGATACATACTATTTTGTAAACCCTGTACTCCAAGCTTTACCTGTTCGGTACAAGATGAATTGCCTCTGCTTATTTCTGTCACCAATGGTGCTTGCAAATAGATATTTTTGGGGTTCTCATACTTGGAAAATTTCATTGGTTAGTCAATAGTGTAATCTTGAGATAGAAGATCTTTCTGATCGTCTTCACTCCAATCTTTGACTGCTGGAGGCCTAAGGCAGAGCTCTCTGTTTTCCTAGGTCTAGAACTCTATGTAGACTTTTTGTGGATCCCCTGAACCATTCTGACTACCGGACAGAATTTCTTGAATATGTTCAGATATGAATGATCATTAATTAATTTTTTGCATAGTCTGCAATTGTCACTAAGCTTGTAAATAGGCCATGCACTTGACCATTTTGAAATGCAAACAATGAAGGCTTTCATTCAAGTTCTCTCCTTTTTTGCTTTTTGTATTATCACTGCATTCTTGTGTTTAATTTAGAGCAGAGGTAGAATACTAGTATCATGATTGACATGTAATATGGATTTGAAAGAAAATAATTTATTAGTTTACGAACATTAGTCTGCAACAAAATTTTGAAAACTAGACCGGTGAGCGAACCAGAAAGAATATGGGTTCAATTGTGGGTACCGGTTCAACCGGAAAGAGTACCAGTCCAATCGTGGGAGGTGAAGAAGTGACTTGCTTGTTCTTGCAATATCTAGAGCGCAAATAGGCTCAATTGTGTCTTGAATTGCAATGTATTCTCCCCGGTTAATTTGATGTATGAAGGCCTATTCACATCCAGTCATTCCAAGAAGCTTGCTTGTACCATCTCGCAGTCTAGTAAACTTGATATCATACCCTCCCTTCACTGCATACTCTCACTGCCACTTTGAACTCAACTGCATTGCTAAACATTGTTCTGAAATGAAATTAATGAACTAAAGATATTCAGGCCTACCATCATCTTCCTCGTCGGAATCCCCCTACGGAGTTTAAGTTCCATTATCTTCCTCGTCGGAACCCCCCTACGGAGTTTAAGTTCAAAAGCTTTGGGCTGTTTGAAACTTATGAACTTTGACTAGTATTATGTCAGTAATATTTACGAATCCATTACATGCAGAAACTGCTGGTCGTATTTTGAAAAGGACTGCTACAAGAAGAATGAACATGATTTAGTTCAACTCAGTGCTAAAATGTGTTTGCTTGTTAGGTTCTGGCTAGTGATGGGCTCTGGGATGTCATGAGTGAGGCAGAGGTCGTTAACATAATGAAGGACACGGTGAAAGAAGCCGGGATGTGCTCGAAGAGATTGGCAACTGAAGCTGCGGAACGTGGAAGCAGAGATAATATAACTGTTATTGTTGTCTTCCTGCGTCCCATGTCTACTGCAGAGAGGATCTACTAGCTAGGTTTGAAGATGTACTCTTACCCTAGGTACGGCAGAAAACTAGCTAGGTTTGAAGATGTACTCTTGCCCTAGGTTCGGAGGAAAATGAACCAGATTTATTATCTAGAACTTGTATGTATGCGGTTATTTTGAGTGAGACAATGGTTCCATGGAGAGGAAACGGAGGTGGTAGGACAAAAGGTTTGCCTCCCATTTGCCGAAATTGTATCTCATTGGCAACATAGAATTTCATGGTGATTCTTTTGGATAGTAATGCTATTGACTCTCTCTCTCTCCACATGTGGAACGCTGGTTGACGTGTTAGTAGGTTTGTACACAATGGGTTTCAAAGAGGGGCCATAATTCTGAATTTCAAAGCCTATCACGGGGCTCGAACCCTGGCCTCTTACATGAGGAGGACCAGGAGATACCAACTGGGTTAGAGCCCATTGGCAACAACATTAGTTACTAATGTTAATTTTAAATATAATATTTGTGAAAGCATGTGTTTTATAAGGGGTGTTTTATAAGGGGTGTACGTAGGACTTGTTAACTTGGCTTGTGAGATACTGGTGACTACAGTATCTCCAAATTCACGTGCATTCGTATAGTATCTCCGGATCCGGCGGACTCATTGCCTGCCAACAGCATTGAATGATTGTATATTTCAGGAGAGGAGTCCATTGTTGACTTTATTTAATTCAATGACACAATGGAGTACTTTAATTTATTACGGGAAATGATTATTACAATTTTTTCTATCATTGAAGTTCGTTTTTTCCAACCTTGTAAGAAAATCATTATTAAAAGTTACGACTTATGCTACTCCTACACTCAAATAAATATTGTTCATTTCAAAAAAAATCGTGTTATTAATCGACTGCAAAATTAAAAATATATATTATTTTTTATTTGAAAAAAAAAATAATTGAGTAATTTTATACCCCATTGATGTCACAAGTTTTAGAAATAGATAATCTATATGGAACGGAGGAAGAAGTAATTGTTTCTGCCTAACAAAACCAAGCAAATATTAAATGGCTAGTTATAGATATTGGGCCACACCGGGCCATTTCTCGAGAACAATAGTTAAGGGCCAGGAAAAATTGTGTCATGGAAATTTTTAGGGTTGGCTCGGTGGTCAAGATTTAGAATATAGGGGACTGCTCTTTCTTAAGGTTTCAAGTTTGGGATTTCACATGAGTTATCAACTCCTTTGGCATCAATCCATTCGAAGTTTTGCTTCGGCTTTTATAGTGCTCCCCGCAAGTGGACGGTGTGATTGTACGTGCCCTTAGGATTAGTCATGGTGCGAATAAGCTGGTCTAGAGTTGTAAATAAATCGATTCATGTAACACTTGTGGGCACATAAAAGTAGGTTTATTATAGGCCAAGGTCGGAGACCGAGTAGCACATAATTAGCACTAAATGTGTTTAGCTGCTAGCTTAGCCATCACCGAACAATTGTCCCACCCTCAAGCTTGATATTCATTGAGCATATAATCATAAATTACAGTCTGTTTATAATGGCGTCTACCCTTTTAATAAATAGGAGTCGGTACAGAAAATATACCAATCCTATGTACGAGACTCACCTCGGAATCCAAGATGTGCAATTTTGAGTTAAAAGAGTTAAGTACCACCGTACAATTGTCTTCGGATGCTTAATTGGGGCGGAGGGAATGAAAAATAGTTACTCCAACTTACAGTGTAAGAACACCAGTTTAATCAAATATTAGTTCTAGTGCTTTTGGTCAACTTAATTAACGAGCCCACAATAAGAAAAATAAAAACTCCAAATTTGCAAGAAATAAAAGATGTAATGAATTCATATCTTGTGTATTGGTTAATACTAAAAAATAATGTGAAGATTCCCTCGGAGTGTACTTTTCTAATGGATCTTTAATTTGACACAAACTCCATGTATATTTGGTACGCATAAAGTTTTACTTCATCCATTGGAGATACTCTAGCGGTCAATTTTTAAGAACGGATCTATTATCTATCACACGTGTTTTTTCAGTGCATAAAATGAGAACAATACTAGAATGTATTGTATACGAGATTGTGAAAAAAAATTAATGATATCTTTTTTATCAATTAGTGTTGCGCCCGTTCGATACACGAGGCCAAAAATCACGTGAATTTGATTTCTGTCGTTTCTTTTTTTTTTTTCTCTGGTAAATGATTTCTGTTGTTTCACATGCATTGAACGGGCGTAAGGTAAACGCTAATACTTATA
>BPLS01002575.1:0-11232 GCA_019656275.1 Rhododendron kiyosumense
TATATATATATATATATGTACTTGAGAGAGAGAGAGAGAGAGAGAGAGAGAGAGAGAGGAGAGAGGGCCGGAGAGAGAGAGAGAGGAGAGAGGAGAGAGAGCCGAATGGGAGAGAGGGAGAGAGAGAGAGGAAGGAGGGAAGAAAGGTGGAAGAAGATTTGATGTATATCTTGGCCTTGATTTTTGTTGTACTTCAAATCCTAGAGATATATCTCTTCCTAAATCAAATCCTTACACCTTTGTACTCCCATATTTCCCTAGCAAACTTCTCAACCATTGGATGGTGTACAATTCTCATCTCAACCCTCCAATTGGATGCAAGAATATCACCAAGATACACCATAGGCATGCAACCTAGGATTTTCCCTTGATTTGTGCTTAAAGGTGGATTTGATTAGATATACTTCTTGGACACCTTGCAACTTCTTGACCCTTTGATCATGTACCACTTCCATCTCAACCATCCAATTAGTTCCAAGATCAAATCCTTAGTACCAATAGCCTTGCAAGCCTAGGGATTGCCTTTGATCTTCCATGATCTCTTGCCAAGTGTCAAGGTGAGGCTTAGAGTGAGAGAAAGGAGAGGGCCAAGCTCTTGCCTATAAATAGAAGGCCATTCCAAGCCTTTCAAAGCACACCTCAAAGCATAGCTCTTCCTTCTCTCTAGAAACCTTTTCTGTTTTTCTGGGCAGCCACTGTCCCGTCCGAAAATCCCCAGTTTTCTCCTATTTAGAGTAGTTTTTAGGCTCAACTTCCTTCTGGAAAGTTGTAGAGCACTTCGAAACCTTGAAGTTAGGCTCAAGAATCACCCCAATCGGTTAAGAAATGACCCAGATATTGCCATCCGAAGTTCAGTGAAAAATCTGGATTTTCATTTCTGGACAGCTCACTGTCCCTTTCTTCGTCCCCATTTTTCTCCAACCTAGGTTCGTTTCTAGGATTAACTTTCTTCTCGAAAGTTGTAGAGGGTTTAGAGAGCTTCGTTCTAGACCCAAGAACGACTCTATTCGGCCAAAGATTGACCGAGATATTGCCGTCCGAAGTTCGGTCCAGATTCGGGGGAATTTTCCACCTAGCTTGTTCGGCCCCGACTAGTTTCGGATCAAGGTAGGATACTCTTACCCTATTCCTATGTATATGTAAGATCTCGTTATCTTTCATTTCAAAGCAAGTTATCTTATTTACTTTTTATTTCAAGTATTTGTATTTTGATCTTGAAAATGATTATGAGCATGCTTATGTGAGTTGTTTGAGTTACTCGTGATATATTATAGAGTTGGATGATCTTGTTGGATTACGATGAATAATTTGTTGTTTACGTATGTGATATGTCCTACCACGGAGTCTTTGCATGTAACGAGACACGAGAATCGAGAAAGTAGAAACATGACACCTAGGGTGTGGATAATGATGAGATGTGTTTTGAAACCGCGATGTGGCCGGACTTGGTAGCCCATTGTGTGGATTGTGAAAACCGCAACGTGGCCGGACTTGGTAGCCCGTTGTGTGGGTTGTGAAAACCACAATGAGGCCGGACTTGGTAGCCCTTTGTGAAGATTGCCAATAGGGCCGGACGTGGTAGTCTTATTGGTAATATGGCTTGGTTTTCCGTGGAGAGGAGTCAATGCAAGTTTTGTGTGCCAATGGGAACCCGGTGCGGCGGAACCATTGTGAGGATACTCGGGAACCCGGAACGGCGGAACCGAGGTTGGGTGTGTAGCTTGGTTATCCGCGGTACGGAGCCAATGCAAATGTTTTTGAAATGTTGATTTGAAATGTGAAAATGTTGACACGGTCTACGACGAGTCGCGTAGGAGAAATCGGGAAATCTTGGACACCAACGATAGACGATTAACGATGTGTTATTGTCAGTGTTATTGTAATTGTTTACCGTCGTAAGGTTGGTTGGGTAGGGATTTCCTATTGAGCTTTCATAGCTCACGGTGTTGCCTTGTGGTGACCCTGACATATTATATTGGTGGCGACGCCGGTATAATGTGTCAGACCTTGTAGATGATCAAGATGGACCGTTCACTTGGAGGCGTCCGGAGCTGAGGAGCTGGCTAGGATGAAGAAGCGAGAGGAGCTGTAGTTAGGAAATCTTAGTTTCCTTCCTTTGTTGAATTAATGTACCCTTTGAAGTATTTATGATGTAATAAACTCTCTTTATTATGTAATAAATGCTTCTTAACGTACCCTAATTTTGGGGGCGTTACAATCTAAAAAGTAAAAAATTATTATTGAAATCCATTTTTTTTAATAAAAACGAAAAAATTGATTTATTGGCTTGTTTTTGTCTTTATTCAAAAAAATTAGGTTTCGATCGTAATTTGTTACTTTTTAGATTTCTTTAGTCATGACGATACAATGATCCCGAAAAAAATGATGAAAAACTTGCTATGTATGGATTTGTGTTTGAATTTTTTTTTGAAAAATAGTAGGGATAATAAGTGAAGAGAGATAGGGAGAGAAATGTTGGAAGTATGGAGAATTTAAGGGGAATTTTTTAAAAAATTCTTTTTGAATTGTAAAGAGAACAAAAAAAAAATACAAAAAAAAAATTTGAATAAGAACAAAAAATAAGCCAGTAGGCCTATTTAGCCGAACGAGGCCTTAAAAAGGTGCCAGATCACTGTTGTTTTCCTCCAATTTCTCCCTCTAACGTTTTGTTTTGTCTGTTAGTTTCTAGCTCAGCAGTTGCCGTTAGGAAAGTCACGGATTGAGACGGAAGGGGTTAAATTGAATAACGGAATGAAAGTTCAGGTGTTCAATTAAAATTTATTTAAGTTCAGGTGCCTATTTGACATTGAGTTCAAAGTTCAGGGGTTTTTTTGAATTTTTCCCCGTAATATAATTGTTGATTTATTTTAGCAACAAGATTGCTTCTTATTGTAATGGACATCAAATAATCAACTTAATTTTTCTACCTTTCCTTTTCAAACTATAGAAGCAATTATATATTAACTGTCCTTACTTATTTCAGGATAAGAACGAAAAACCAAAACATAACAAGTATAATTATGATGTTCCTCTAATAAATTGATTTTTTAATTATAAAGAGCTGACAGATGCGGACTAATTACCAAGGAATAGTCCTCTTTGACATTCATTGCGTTTGGATTTTGAATTTATAAAAGAATGAAAAAAAATTATGAAGTGCATGGACTAAGTATTACTCCGTATTTTAATTTCTTTCATCTCCCACGATAACCATCATACTTAATCGTAAATCCAGACCCGACAATAGAATGTTTTAATTGAAAAAATAGAAAGAAGAGATAAACTTGTTTATGGAGGGGTGTAAACTCAATCCCGCCATGTGTGGGTCCCATCAATAGTTTATCGCAATAATTTGAACCGTTCATTTTATAGGACCTGCAAAGTAGTGTGTATACGTAAAAAATTAGCTTGATCCAACATTGATAGGTATATTAAAAACTAAATTTTGGTTTATTAAATTGATGGCCTGGATCATTTTAACTTAAAAACTATTGACAGAATCCAGGCCATCAATTTTATAAACCAAAATTCAATTATTTATATACCTATCGATTATTTTTTTTTTTTATCAGCAAAAATAACAATTTATGAGAGATAAGGGAAAAGGTTTCCAACCAAAGGTTGAAAAATACAGAGTCCCAAAAAACACCTGAAGGCCAAAAATGCCCAGATAAAAGTAAATACAACTCATAACACCCAAAAGGCCTATGAAGCCCAAATCTAACAATAAATATCATAGCCCAAGAAATCTCAAAACCTAGCCGAAGAAGCTGCCCACCCAATCAGATAGAAATCACCATCGCCACTGATCCGCTGCCAATCAAACCGACACCAAACCACCACTAGTCACCCCATCAACGCAGCAAACCAGAACCCAAGCAAAACAACCCATTGCGGATGCATCACCAAGCTGTTAGGCAAGAAACTGTGCCATCCAACAACGACCATGGTGGGAGCTGATGCCAGCCGCACCGTCCAACCCATAGAACCCACGTCGTTAGGCATGATCGGAAAAATCAGTGAAAGACCGACTGGAAAACCATGGGCAGATTTACGACCATGAACGGAAGAAACAAGCTACTCAGGTAGGGGGACCAAAAAAAAGAGGGGAGAAGGGGCCCACACATGGGGGCGCAAACTTGGAGTTTACTGAAGTATGTATGAATAAGAAATGTACACACACATATATAGCCTATACATTAATTTTATTCTCAAATATTTTTATTGATATCTAGTAAATATTGTTGATTTTTTTTGGAATTTTCTTGAAAAAATAGTTTATGTTATTTTTCAGTTCTCTTTTTTCGGACCAAAAAAATATTTATGGCAAATCGGATGGTGCCGCAAGGACTCCCCCCTATTGTGAGGCACTTTTGTGCTTGAAGATCCATTAGGAGTAAAAGCCACTTGAGGGTCTAGCAGTTTAATTTCAGTATTGTTCTACTGTTGTTTCGAACTGTGTTTTTTAAATTAAAAAGAAGAAAAAATCAATCGAGCACAATTTTCCCTTTAGACTGTAGAAGGCATTTTGTGTAATTGTAGAAGTTCGTAAAGTTTTTTTAATGGTAACGATAAGAAAAGTATGTTGTCAAAAATAATCTTTCACGGTCCTAAATCATTGATTGTCGAGATGAATGGATGAAATGCTACTGCTTGCTGCAATTCAAATCCATACAGGATGGAAACGGGGTCAAAAAAATTCAATAATGAAAGACAATAATTACTACTATAGTAAAGATTTAATTAATAAGCAATGGAGTGAAAAAATAACTTTGTAATAAATGGTTTTGAATTCAATAATGTTGTTCAACATTAGCCATCATTTTGCCTAGGCAAGCTAAGGACCAGGCATGTGCTTTTTGGCAATAGGATTCCTCCACTTTGGGAACAGATTTTGACTTATGTTTTTTTTGGAGTATCACTTTCAATGGCTAATTATTGGAACCAAGGTCCGACAGTGCACCTTACTACATGGTGTAATCAGCAATCCGAACCCTCTATTTCGGCTATCAATTATTCACATTTCATCTAACTAGCTAATAGACCACTCATATCTGCAAGAGTTAAAATAAAATTTGGACCATTAATTGTTGATATAGACGGCTCGAATGACACACTACACCCTTGCAGTTAGGGTAGTAAACGAGCCGAGCTGA
This sequence comes from Rhododendron kiyosumense, assembly GCA_019656275.1. Lineage (NCBI taxonomy): Eukaryota > Viridiplantae > Streptophyta > Magnoliopsida > Ericales > Ericaceae > Rhododendron > Rhododendron kiyosumense. The sequence goes on from BPLS01002575.1 coordinate 5,157, forward strand.
GTTGAACTTTGTTGAGCTTGAATCTCAACGAGCCGAGCCCTTAATGAGCCGAAGTTAGTTATTTTCTAAACGAGTCTCTTATACTCAAGCGGAGCCTTCCTTAACGAGGCGAGCTTTTGTCGAACGAGTCAAGCTTCACTCGACTTGTTTACTAAACAAGTAAAAAATTTGAACTTGAACTTGTGAGATAGTGTTTACTTTCTTTTCTGTCACACCTAACATGTTTGTGTCGTGTTCTATTGAGAACCATGTGCAGCTCGGAACCACCATCACCAAACAATGTCAAGCTGCAATATAATAATATTCGTATATAAAGGAAGTGAAACTATAAGCCAGCCTCTATTCTTCCTGTCTTCTTTTGTCCAGTACTTTTTTGATATGTCTTACTTTTCGTAATTTTTGGTCTAGTCTTTCCTCGTAATTTTTTGAGTTAATTATTAGTCTCAACAAGAGAAATTATAAAAATATTAAAATATTGACCGATGTTGAAAAAAACTCTTTTAATATGACACTTCAAACAAAAAAAGACAATTATTTTGTATTTTTTTATCATTAATGATTTTTATTTTTTATTTTTTGCTTTTGGTCATAAGTTTTTGCTTTTTATAGTCTTCTTATCGAGAATGATGATTAATCCAAAAAAATATAATGCGAATCTCACAACAATTTAGAAAACACAAAAAGCACACAAAACGTAAAGGACCAAAAAGTTAAGGAGAATGGGGACATTGATAAAAGGAAACCAAATTATTCGTGATCGAGCTCAGCTCTTTTGTCAAATTGTTTTGAGATTTTTACCTCCAAGTACAGAAAAGTGAAACTTAATTTCCATTAAGAAGAGAAAATATTTAATTACCACAAGATTCACTTTAACAAAAATACATTTACCATTAATGAAAGTGTCACCTTAGGGTTTTAGGGTACCCTTGAGTTTTAGGATTTAGGATACCCTAGGGTTTAGGTTTAGGTGCTTTTATAGAGCCCTAGGTTTTATGTTTGGGCACTATCATAAGGGTTTTAGGGTGCACTTTCCTATTATAGGGTTTTAGCAGTTTAGGCATATTCATAGAGTACCCTAGGGGTTTAGGCATTTTTATAAGGTATCCTAGGGTTTAGATATTTTTATAAGGCACCCTAGGGTTTAGGTAATTTTATAAGGTACCCTAGGATTTAAGCACTTTCAGGGTTTAGGGTTTTAAGTACTTTCATAGAGTTTCAGTGTTTCTTTAATTAGAGGAGACCTGTAGGAATTACTTTTTATTTTTGGACCTAGAGGTAAAAAGCCCTTTTGTTTTTAATAACAAAGAAAGTTTGAACATTTTTCAAAAGTACATTAAGCTATTGTTTGGGTCATTTAGTTTCTGATCATATAGAGAAAAATAACGCTACTTGAGATAGGCTCGATTAAAGTTAATTCATTTGAGATTGATCAACAACTAGTCTAGTAGCCTCCTATATAAGCTAAGCTTGAACATGCAATTGAAGATTGTTTAATTTTTAAATGAAGCTTGAACCCTTGAACAATTAACTGCTCAGCTCATTCGGTTCGTTCATCAGTCCTATATGCACGAAACTAAATAATTATATATTGTGTAACTTACTTTTGCGATACCCAAATAAGATCATAGAATTGTTTTGCATGTCCATTCTTTCAATCTACTAATGGGGGAATTGGTCTTTAATTTGATTATTTCATTGGATGAATGGTGTGTGTGTGTATATATATATATATATATATAGATTATTTTATTGGCTTTGTCCTTTCGGTTTGCTCTCTTGAGTTGTTTGTTGTTTAATTAGGTTGTTTCAACAGATATTTCGGTTTTGTTTTTCATTGTGGTGTTTTGGTTGGCTCCTTACCTTCCTTTAGATTTGGTTTTCGGTTGGCGTTTGCCGGCGGCCCGGCATGCCCGTGATCCGTTAAATCTTTATAATCTTTTTCAAAGATTTATAAAAAAAATTAAATGTATTCTATATCAAAATGAGGATATTTATATCAAGCTATATTAATATTCTATTATCTGCTTCCAGAAGTCATGATATCTCTACGGGAATGGGCATGGCATGCAGGTGGTGAAACAAGAATAGTTCCATGTTCTTATCATGCTATATCAATATTCTAGTTGGGATAGACAATTAGGTCGTGTTTGTTGGCCAAGTTTTTCAGATTCTGAACAAATTACTTTTGCCGATTAAAAAAAAAAGTACTAGATTACAAAATTTTGTATTATAGTAATCAGAATCTATAAAAATATTTGGAGGATATACACATAATATATAGATTTTGCAGAAGAAATTTGTCAGTAGAAGAATAATCAGAATCTAACAATGGGGTGTTTGGCTGAATATTGTAAAATGTATTCTATCAAAAATGGATTCTCAAAAAAAATAAGAGTAAATTTCACTGACCTCCCCTAAGGTTTCTGACAAAAGCAGAGACCTCCCTCGAGGTTTTCGAAATGTCAATGGCCTCCCTTTACCTGACAATGTAAAAGTACCCCCTTCTGTCTTCTTTTCCGTTAAAGATCTTAACGAAATACAATAATTTCATAAAGTTAGTTGCTAAAATATCAAAATTACCCCTATGTCTTCCATCTCTTCATCCCGTTCTCTCTCTCCCTCTATAATATAATATCCCGTCCACGTAGAGAACCCAACTGGGCATTTCCTCCGTCTCTTTTCTCCTCTTTCTCTCCACTTTTGTTACCTTCACCTCTTTTCCTCATCTCTATTCCTACGACACAAACATATACAAAGATGACCCAAATTTCCCAAAAGTTTTTTAAAAAAGTCACGTAAAATTACAATTTTATAACCATTGTTGCCCAAAATTGAGGCCAACAGAAATGTTCCCAATTAAAAATACAAAAATCAAAACTCCAATCTATCTTCAATCCAATACTCTCATTTCCAGTAGATTAACTACCGAATTCCATATCCCGATTGGACCATTTATGTGTAATCTCGTAGAATATTGATTCAAACATAATCAGCTTTAAGTGGGTTTACATGTATAAGCAATCAAATTGTACAATTGAAGCAAAACGGAACTTATAGTCAGTGGGTTTACATGTGTAAGCAAGCATATTGCAAAAAATTGAAAGAAAAAGCCATAGTCACCGGGAACAGAGGCAAAAGCTGGGGCTCCGACGCCGGCATCGCGCCCTGGTGGTTCTCGGTAGGTGAACGTGAAACACATTCCCAATGATCACCTTCCATCTCAAAATAATTTTCCGTTCGAAGCCGATACCCCCTCCCAAGCTTGTGTAGAATAGGGATAGTGACTGAGTCAGAAGAATCAGAAAACATCAAACTATTTTTTGGCAGAAAATTAATTGCGAGTGGGGAAGAATTGGGGATCTATAAAGGTAGCAACACTGGGAGTAAGGAAGAAACACAATTTTCCCCCAAAGCAAGGAAACTTTGGTCACTAAATGTGGGTTATCGTAATTGACAAAAGTGGTGTTATAAATGGTGAAGACACAAGGGTTGATATTTCAAAAACCTCAAGGGAGAAAATAAGGGGGAGAGAGAGAGAGTGGCAACATGAAACAGGGGCATTTGGTCATTCACGTAGCCAACTTAACGTCGTTAAGAGCTTAATAACAGAAGGGTGGAATCTTTATATTGTCAGATAAAGTAAGGGAGGTTATTGACATTTCAGAAACCTCAAAGGAGGTTCTTGCTTTTGTCAGAAACCTCAGGGGAGGTCAGTGAAATTTGCCCAAAAAATTAAAATGGAGAATGCAGAATCCAACTATCACCCATAGAAGAGCTATTTGAATTCTGATTATACTTTACACTCATAAAATGCTTGCACCAAATCTACTTTGCTTATATCATCCAAACAATTTTACACAGATTCTTATTACAATTTCAAAATTTACAAACCACAATTCGCGGAGGTGACCATTAAGCTCTTCGGGAGGTGATTTTCAGATTCTACAGTCCCTATTTGATCTCTGTTATGCTCAGTTTGGATGATGAAATTTTCAGTAGGAATAGGAATCAAATTCCTTGGAATTTTATTGAGTGGGAATATGAATAAGATTATTAGGAATGAAATTCCTAGGAATACAATACCTGAATTAATTTCATTCCAGTATTTGGATTAATTCAGTAATCCTATGTGTGAATCAATTTTTTTGGAAATTTATCAAAGTCAATATTTCTTTTTCTGTTTTTTATTGATTGAGCAAAGAATCTAAGATTCCCACGGGGTAAGGGAGGGATCAAATTTCTACTCAATCTGGTAGTGTGATTCTTGGTTGGAGTTGGATATGTTGTCAAGAATCAAAATTTTATTTTTGTCTCTCCCAAACGTGGGAATCCTGAGAGTGTGGCTTCACATTCCTATTCTTATTCCTTCCAAACGTCGAAATCATGAAAGTCACATTCACATTCTTTCTCAAAATTCTTGCCATCCAAACTGAGCCTTAACGTGTTTCGCCAGGATGAACTCCACAATTCGCAGCTTAACACTCACAATGTTAAAATGAAAAATCAACAATTAGGGATCAATAATGCGGTGGCCAAACACCCCCAATTAACTTGTTGCTTCTAATAGGACTTGGCTTCTCTTTAATTAATGAAGGTTAAGGGGTGTTAACGGAAAATTATCCATTACACACCCCTCACATAACATGTGGAGTTCATACGAGGTCCACTTGTAGGCCCCACATATTATGTGAAGGGAGGGAGTGTACTCCCGGATTACTGAATAATTACCCATAGTTGATTACTCATTTCAGTCATGATAATGGCCTTAATTTCAAAATTTGAACCGTTCATATTTTAGATCACGTTTAGATATGCTTACTGTCACCAGGAATTGTTTTAATCGAACATCTATATTATGTACACGACTGAAACAAATATGGATGTGTGTAAATTTGGTTCCATGCACATGAATCGGACCTGCTAAACCCAAATTTTTGCATCTAAATTTGCTCAGTTGGTGTACTTATAGATCTCCGATTAAAATAATATTTGGTGAAAAATAAGCATCTTCACATGATCTAAAATATGATCGGTTTGGATTCGAAAAATTGGGCCGATATCAGGACTGAAATAGATGGACCACACCCCCTTAATACCCTCAAGTCGTGTCCTAAGATGTTCACGTATTTATGAGGCCAGGATAGTATCTGGTAAAGGAATTATTAGGTATTAGGTACTTAAATATCGCATGCTTCAAATCTGTCCAATTTGACTCTAAAATAAAACGGGTCACAGAAACACTAGTAGTATAGCTTTTCTAGCTAATTCAACACGTGATTGAAATCCTCTCTAAACAAAATGCATTAATACAATAGAGAGAGAAAAAACTAGTAAAAAGGATTTTAATGTCAACATTTGTGTGCAATTGCATGCTTATTCAAGATAATCCGCTAAGCAAACCAATCCAATATTTGATCCATTGAAGAAAGAAGCAAGCATTAACAAATATAGAAATGCTAGGGGTACAGCAAACCCCGTACAGCAGTCGCACACAGATTTATTTTGCGCCCGTTTTGTATCTCATAAAGATGATCGAAATTGTTCATTTTGTTCAAAATCTATTGTTTAGGATCTCTGTAAAAAATTATCTCAATCTGATATCGGTAAGGGTGTTTACAAATCAGTCAACTTTGCTTCAGAATTTGGCTTAAATTTCTAAAGCAAAATTAGATAATTTGTAAACGCTTTTACCGGTATCGGATTGAACTGATTTTTTACAGGGATTCTAAACAATATATTTTAAACAAAATGAGCGGCTCCGATCATCTTTATGGATGGGCGCAAAATGGATCTGTACGCAGCAGTTGTACGTGAATTGTTGTACCTGTAGCACAACTGTAATATAGTATATAACTGTATGCTCTTTGACAAATGTTTCAGGAACAAACGAACTCTGTTGCGATACTAGACTGGCCTAAATCAGACGTCGTTTGAGAGAGCGCGTTGTTTTGCTCAGATGGTAGCTAATGGGGCGTCATAGAGGCGATTGAAAGTAACCCATCAGAGTAGTGAAATTATTATTAATACCGATATGGATATTTACCCAAAACAAAAACAAAAAACCAAAAAACTTCGA
>BPLS01002597.1:0-10259 GCA_019656275.1 Rhododendron kiyosumense
TGAATGGTTATACCATACTTCCAATCCATGGTCCAAATCACTTTTCTTTTTCTTTTTGTACGAATTATGCAAGTCCGAGCCAGTTTAGGAGGCAACAAAATCACAAGAAACCAATTCCACCATCCACTAATATGGGCGCAATTAAATCGGAGCATAGTCTTGTATCCACACGTCTAACCCACTGTTTTAGAGCTATGGAGTCTTTCTTCCAAAGGCTCCTTCTCTCCCAGGATTATCGAAGCTTTGGGCTTTCATGCATTGTGCTCTGGAAACAGCGCACCTTGAAATGGAACTTTTCTTGGATCATAGTAGAATGGGACGCACTGCAAGTTATTCGCGCTCTCAACCAATCGCACGATCAGAGCATGTCCTGTATTTGTCGTCTCCCGATTGTGCTCGTCGGAGGGTCGCCGAACTTGGACAATCAAAGCTAGAGCTTCTATTGTCATTGGTGATAGGGGTGGCAAATGGGCGGGTTTGGACCAAAATGGATAAGTTGCATGTGGGTTGGGTCTTTAATAGGTCATTGATCCATTTAGACCCATTAATTATGAGTCTAATTACCCATACACAACCCGACTCATTTATTTAAAAGCAAACCCGACCTGCTCATTAACCCAATTACATACTCCCTCCGTCCCTAAATAAGTGTCCAGCACGCAAAACTAGGCCTTCAAAAAGATGCATTTATTTCGTTAAAAAAATCAAATCTTTTTCACAAATCAATAGATAGCGATGAGTTCTATTAGATTGTGAAAAAAAATTAAATTTTTTCATAAAAGACATGCATGTTTTGTGAAGTATAATTTTGCGTGTCGGACATTTATTTATAGACGGAGGGAGTATTATATACTAAAATTTAAAATGACTAAAATATCAATGTACACTAAAATGACTATATTTACCAAACTATCCCTCTACTACTATCCCTCTAAATTTTAATGCATTGGCTAAAATTACCAAACTATCCCTCTACTACTAAAATGACCAAATTACCCCTGTACACTTAATTTTTCCGATACGTATCGTTTGAGCAATGCAATTTTCTACAAGATTCCATTTGTATCATTTTCCTACTTACTTCCATCGATAGTGCAATAGTGAAATGCCATTTCTAATTGGTTGTTGGGTTTGCTGACGTCGCACCAATGCCAAATCCATTTTTGATGCCATTGAAGCCGAAAATGAAACACCATTGGGGCCCCATTTTTTGCAAATTTCGCTATTTTTGTACAATGACTCAAGACATTTCAGACCACTGGACTTGCTTCGAGGGAGTTCACTGATGAATTATCTCACGTCTCAACCTTACACATTCTATCCCTAAAAACAATGACTCAAGACAATTCAGACCACTAGACTTGCTTCGAGGAATTCACTGATGAATTATCTCACATATCAACCTTACACATTCTATCCCTAAAAACAATGACTCAAGACATTTCAGACCACTGGACTTGCTTCGAGGGAATTCACTGATGAATTATCTCACGTCTCAACCTTACACATTCTACCCCTAAAATACCGAAAAAGCTATGGGAACTGATAGTTTGTGCACAAACCGTTCTTGAGAGCCCACAACGGATTCCACACTGATTATCTGATTCATTCAGTAATTTTAAAGTAACTAGTGTTTGAGTGGCCTTATATGAAATTAGTTTGATTGAGGTTCCTTAAATGTCTGATGGATTCTAAGAGAGAAGGTAGGTTAGCCTTTGATTCTCATTCTAGGGTCTAGTCCGATTGCATAAGTGTAAGTGCTTGATCAAATATTCTAATTTTTCATTCATATTAGTATATGACATAATCTTATAATCTGAATGAAAAATTAAAAAGTTTGATCAATCAATTACACTTATTCAATCAATCTATCAATCTGATTTATCACAAGACTACTTGTAAATTTTATTGAACTCGATATGGTACATCAATATCCAATAGAATATTGAATGAAACACTGTAAGGTCTAAACCCAAACACCAAATAGGCCAAGCTTGAATCCTAGACGTACACTTAATGGGCCAAGTTCAAATATCAAGTGGGCCAAGCCCAAGCCCAAGCCCAAGCCCAAAAAACCTAAGAAAACCAAACCTTACTCTACAAACCCTAGCCGCCGCTAGCCCCAAGATGCCACCACAGATTGACGGCTACTATAGAACCACCACCTCCACAAACTCCACCGCAGCCACCACCGATTAGCTTTCGCCACCTTCATAACCTGCAAGAGAAGACCTCCTACACGTTCTGATCACAACTTTCGTCTTTATTTCCTACTAACATCTTCTACATTGGTGATTGTAGCTAGAAAATACTCAACTTTAAACAATTGAATTTGTTTGTTTCCTGTTTCTTTTGTCATGTTGTCGGCCAAACCCCTATGCGTGCATGCCATTTTTTTTTTAATCAACCTTTAGATGGTACTTTCATTGATACAAAAAGTATACGTGGGGAACCGGCAGCCACCCCTATGCGTGCATGCCGTTTTGATGGCCCAAATATCATCACTTCAATTATCAAGAGAAGAATACATAACCAAATGGGTTGACCCATGTTTGGGCTTCTTGGACCAACTTTAAATTCCGGCCTGATTGCTCGGTCCGAACCTTACCAGACTTTTGACTTCGAGAGGAATGGACGCGTTAATGACCGACCCATCCAAAAAATGAACATTTGATGTGAGGATGAGTAACGTGAGTCCGAGCTACTTTTTTGTTCTTTTTTCGTTTCAGTATTTTTGTTTTTGTATTTTTGTTGCACAGTTTATTTTTTTAGTTAATCATCCATGTCAACAAAAATTCTAAATTACACTTTGGTTTGATATAAAGGAAATGCTAAAATACTTTTAAATTGCCTTAAATTGTGCCATCGTCTGATCAAAAATTGTAAATTCAATGTACTTTTCCGTTGGTAGAACACTTTTTCCAAACCCTAGCCACCGCTAGCCCCACGATGCCACCACAGACCGACGGCTACTATAGAACTGCCACCTCCACAAACACCACCGCAGCTGCCACCGATTAGCTACCGCCACTTCCATATATAACCTGCAAGAGAAGACCTCCCGCACGCACTGATCACAACTTTCATCTTTATTTCCTACGATCTGTTCTAGTTTCTCCAAAAAGGAACTTTTAGAAAAGGAAGGTAATTTCAAGCTCAAAAATTATGTGTTTACGCAAATAATTTTCCTACCAATATGGATCTTGTTTGATAGATCTCATTGAGATCTTTTAAACGGTGAAAAAAAATTAAAAAATTAATTTTCATTTTTATTATATTTGAGTTTGAAATTACCTTCTTTTTAGCAGAACGGCACCTAACATCTTCTACATTGATGATTGTAGCTAGACAATACTCAGCTTTAAACAGTTGAATTTGTTTGTTTCATGTTTGTTTTTTCATGTTTTTGGCCAAACCCCTATGCATGCATGCCATTTTTTTTTTTTTATCAACCTTTAAATGGTACTTTCATTGATACAAAAAGTATACATGGGGAACAGGCAGCCACCCCTATGCGTGCATGCCGTTTTGATGGCCCAAATATCATCACTTCAATTATCAAGAGAAGAATACATAACCAAATGGGTTGACCCGTGTTTGGGCTTCTTGGACCAACTTTAAATTCAGGCCTGATTGCTTGGTCCGAACCTTACCAAACTTTTGAGGGGTTCTGACTGGCCGGTCCTCTTTTGTCATAGTCTACTCATCCAAACCCACCACATGTCAAGCCCATTCCATATAACCCCTGTTTTAAGTAAACTACCAAAAATACCCCACCTCTTCGCCGCTCATACGCGACCATCACCGGATCCAAAGCAACTCCTACTCCTTCTCCGTTCTCACCCACCGCCACTCCTACTCCTTTTCGAGCACCAGCCGCTCACACCCCAACTCCCTCCCCCTCTCCAATCCCGGCGACTCCTTCCCCTTCTCCGTCGCCGTCTTCGATCCACACCCCAACCCCATCACCCGCCCCGGCCGTGCCGCTGTACAGCGTGATCGCTGGAGTTTGCCTCACTTTGCACTTGACCGTCAACGTGCGGGCTTGCCACAAGCTGTATAAAGGTAACTGGAAAAGTTGAAGCAATAATTGATTGATGTTTTTTTCTTAATTCTGAAATTCAATCGAATCGATTTGACCGTCAAGATAGACATATATACATACAAGACGTTCGTTTATAAAACGTATATATCAACAATCTGTGAGTCTCTCCATTTCTGATTTGTATATTCAATCCAATCAATTTTGTTTTCTTCTGCATTTGTCTTGTTTGATTGATAATGGAATTCTATTGTGTTAATATATTGGCCACTGAAAGCAAAAGAGGATTTGGTTGTGAAAAGTGTGGTTGGAATGTGAAATCTGTTTTTTTTTTAAGGTGTGAATTGTGTCTTTTTTGAACGTGTGAATTCTTTATTTTGGTGAGAATTGTGTTTTTTTTTTTAAAGATGAGAATTCAGAGGGTGTAAATAGTGCAAAGGAGTATAAATTCTGGAAGTGTAATTTCTGCAAAAAGGTGTGAATTCTTAAAAATAGGTATGAATTCTGCAAAAGGGAGAATTTTATCTTATCTCTTAAATAACCAATAACGAGTACTCCTATTTGATCTGCAACTGCGAGTGTTTATTGCAACTTGAACATCAATGAATGGCACCTGTGCTTATCGTTGCCGGTGAGCACAAGAGTACGGAATGGAAAGCCCTATAATGTTTCGGTTACGAATAAGCCCCCGCACTTGTACATTTTTTCAGTTCAAATCGCAATGCTTTGTAATTGGAATGTGAATTCTGTTTTTTTACAATCTATCCCCTTAAATCTATGGCGTACAATAGGTGGATTTTAAAGAACTGTGAATTGTTAATTTGGGGTGTAATTTGGGGGTGTGAATTCTTAATTTGAGAATGTGAATTATGTCCCCTTAAAGACCCCACTGGCCACGTTCTCTTTCGCCTCCTTTGCCACTCCTCACGGGTCGGCGGCATCATCGGCAAGTCCATCACCATCATCAAGCAAATCCAACACGACACCGCTTCCAGAATTCGCGTCTCACCACCACCGTCACGAGCTCCAATACCTCAGTCTAAAATCTTACAAGTGTGGCACATTATTTAAAACTTGTACTGTTTAAAACCTTTAATTACCGTTCTCTTTTCTTCTGTTGGGTTTTAGTAGGTGTGGATATGTATGAAAGTGTAGGGGTTATTTGTATGCACAGCACTAGAAAATTTTTGGGTGTAAAATTTTCATTTGGAGGTGAATTGTGTCCTTTTTAAAGATGTGAAATTTGTCTTTTTTGAAGATATGAATTCTTCATTTGGAGGTGAATTGTGTCCTTTTTAAAGATGTGAAATCTATTTTTTTTGAAGATATGAATTCTACATTTGCGTTTGAATTTTGTTTTTTCAAGCGTGTGAATTCTCATTTGGGGATGTGAATTCTGTCTTCCTCATTTTTTTGTGAATTCTTTGACACCTCCTTCCGAATTTTTTGTATGTAGGAGTAATTTAAGAATATTGTGAATGGAGGCGTTGATGTGAGAAGTTGAGAACTACCTGTGTTTTTGTTTTTATCCAGATTAAGTGTTTGTGAATTATTTTAGAGGGGTGTGAATTCTGAATTTAGGGTTGTGAATTTGTGTAATTTGAATGGGCATAAATTCTAGAGGTGTGAATAGTACAAAAGGGTGTGAATTCTGGAAGGTGTGAATTCTTAAAAGGGGTGCGAATTCTGTGGGGTGTGAAATCTTGTAGGTGTGAATTCTTGAGGTGTGAATTTTGTGGGTGCGGTGTGAATTTTGGAGGGTGTGAATTCGTGGAGGTGTGAATTCTTGAAGGTGTGAATTTTTGGGGTTTGAGTTCTGCGGGTGCGGTGTGAATTTTGGAGGGAGTGAAATCGTGGAGGTGTGAATTCTGTGGGGTGTGAATTCTGTGGGGTGTGAAATCCATGGGTGGGGTGTGAATTCTGGAGTGTGTGAATTTCTTGGAGTGTGAATTCTGTGGATGGGGTGTGAATTCTAGGAGTGTTGAAATAGTGACAAGGGTAAAGTAGTAAAAGCATCTTTAAAAAAGGGCTGGATGGTATAGCTCAACAAAAAGGGGTTTGCATGGAACTCTATGTAAAAAAAGGGACTAGCCAGGAATTTCCTGAAGCCTTTTTAAAGATGCTTTTACTACTTTACCCTTGTCACTATTTCAACACTCCCAGAATTCACACCTCCACGAATTCACACCTTCACGAATTCACACCCCACCCACAGAATTCACACCCCAAGAATTCACATCTTCAAGAATTCACGCCCTCCAAAATTCACACCCCATTCACAGAATTCACACCTTCAAGATTTCACACCCCACAGAATTCACACCCTTTTTAAGAATTCACACTTCCACCAATTGACACCCCTTTTAAGAATTCACGCCCTTTTCTACTATTCACACCTCTAGAATTCATGCCCATTCAAATTACACAAATTCACAACCCTAAATTCAAAATTCACACCCCTCTAAAATAATTCACAAACCCTTAATCTGGATAAAAACAAAAACACAGGTGGTTCTCAACTATGTAGCAGAGAGACCGACACGGGACACGACACGACACCGACACCTTGACACGTAAATTTTTAGAAAATGGGGGACACGACACATTTGGGGACACGTCTATATATATAAATATATATATAAATATATCAAAAAAAATTCAAATAAGATAAAAGTTTATAATATTATATCCAGATAGCCTTGTTTTCACCTTTGCAGACTTGCAGTACATTGTTTTCCAAAGTCTTTACATCTATTATCTATACCTTGCAACAAAAAGTGGTATGATTCACATTTCTCATCACAACCTATCCACCACTAGCTAGTACTATACTACTAACATACCATTCAAAAAGAGATAATTACTGCCTTAAGCTTCTAGTGCCTACTACTTAGTCCATTGAACAAAAAGGGTCTATCTTAAGCATTAAATAGACTAGTCCTCAACTTCTACTATGCCTTCCACCCCATGAGCATCATCTCCATCATCAGTAAACACAACTGCCTCCAACTTAGGTTCATCTAGTGAGAGTTCAGCAACTTCAAAAATCCCAACATCATAAAGTGAATCAAAAGCGTCCCCCGCAATATCCCGCATTTTAGCTTGTCCTTGAGAGTACTGAGGGGTCTTCCTTGATAGAAGACGAAGATTGCTATGAACAAACACCAAGTCCTCCGCTCGTTGAGGGGTCATTTTGTTCCTTTTGATTGAGTGAACAAAGGAGTAAGTGCTCCAATTCCTCTCACAACAAGATGAGGAGGCCGGTTGTCCAAGTATCCTGAAAGCAATTTTTTGAAGAGCTGGTGCAAATGCACCATATGCACACCACCAAGTGTAAGGATCCATATGATACCTATTATGAATGCAATCAGAATCGGCAAATTGACCACTACATCCCAAAAATTTTCCGAACTCTATTGTCACCTTTGAGCGCTCCCCAACATTATCAAAGTACTCTTTAAGCACTTGTTTCTCATTTCAGCGACCTCCTGATCCATATGTGGGGGAACTCGATTTGCATCTTCATGAAGCCATTCATCACTATAGTACCTATTGATTAAGCAAGCACGTTATATTCCATATATGATAGATCCAACATAATTACAAATTACAACTCAATGCTATAAATTTAAAATGTTCTACTTACTTTGGATTCAATAAATGCGCCAAGCAATGAAGAGGAGTGTTGTTCTTGGTCCAACGGTCCACATGGATTTGATACACCACATTGTAAAAGGATCACTCTTGCTCTAGCCTCTTTTTCACGCTTATAAATTGCCAACTTCACCTTTTCTATCATGGAATCCCACATATCATAAACCAAGTGAAGGCAAGCCTTGTCCGTGTCACAAGCCCGCCTAAGCATGTCATATATAGGAGTGGTAAAAGATAGAATGCAATTGATAAGCACCCGAGAATGTAATGAAGGGTGCACTAGTGTCTAGTTTTAGTTTACTTTAACTGTTAATTAGTTGTTTTTAATCATGTTCACTCGTAGAATGTGCTAGTTCCGTTTTGTAGGTGAATCATACAAATAAAGGAGTTTTTAAGCCCAAAGTTTAGCAAGATTATTCAAAGTGCAAAGATGGTCAAGAGTGGAATAACCAAGCCAAGACAAGACCAAGCCAAGGCAGGACCAGACCAAAGGAAGGCAAGGCACGGCCAAGGCAGAGGAGCAGGCCAAGCGCTGGAGCTATTGGGTTCGGCATCGATGGGAAGAATGGAGATCCATCGATGCCGAAGCACTTAGAGCATCAGCGTTAAGCACCTCGGCATCGATGTAAGGTGAAATGGTCCATCGATGCCGAGCACCTTCGTGAAGCAGCCTAAGCCTGTTGCCGTCGATGCCGAGGGCCTTAGCAGGGCGTTTTTCAGAGCATCTGGAGAATATTCCTTGCGCGGATCTCAGAAGTGGGACAGAAATATACCCATTTTTAGATCTAGGATTAGATTTAATTTGCTTTTGGAATTGTTCTTGTTGTTCTTCCATTTTTCAGCACTTATATTTTAATTTCCTGCCTTAGTTAATTAGTTTTTGCTATTATCTCCTTCATTAAATTTGTAGCTATTGTCCTAATCTATCGTTTAATCTAATTTTCTTCAAGTGTTGCTTTTCAATATGTTAGCTAGATTTTTGCTTGCTTTTATCTCTCTAGATATGTGTGGGTAGTTTCTAAAAGTTAGGTCATGGGGTGATTAGCACCTCATGGCTTGAGTGAAAATTGCATTTTTCACCAATAAAGTTTTAATTTTTGATTTGAAAATTGATGTGGGGTTCAGGTTTGTTTGTCAAATTGCTAAGGTGTTAACCTCTTTGATCATGTGTAGGTAAGAGCATTGCCTACTTACCACGCATGATGCTTAGAGCTCTGTCGCTCGAAGTGTTTGCTAAATGAATTCTAGAGCTAGTTTGATAATTGAATCATTTTATCTTCCGGTTTATGAACTTTATTTGAGTGTCTTAGACTGCGTAATTTGGTGAAAAATGTGGTTTAGCTCGAGTCGTGGGTGTTAGTAATTCCTAGACCTAACCTGCTTTTTATTCTAGTTTATTTCCGTTTTAATTTAGCCTTTTTAATTTCCACCGCTTAAAGTAAAACAAAGTTGGCTGCCTAAAAGCCGAAAGCCTTCTACAAATCCAATCAAGCCACATAATTATTCCTGTGGGTTCGATCCCGGTCTTCCGGATTATTATGCTTCAAATGACGTATTAAGCCCTACGCTTGGGGCGTTATTCCTTATATCGGAGCAAACGAAGCATTTTTGGCACCGTTGCCGGGGATTTCTTATTATGGCTTTCTTGGAGGTTCGACAAACCACTATAAGTATCCCATTTTCATCTAGTAGTAGTAGTTTAATAGTTTATGTGGTAGTAGCTCGTATTTAGTTGGGTGGATACCTCTAACCTGGTTGTACTAAACTTGAGGTGTAACGAAGCCTAGCTAAATATTGAGTTTTTTGTTTTTAGTAGTTTAGTTAGTTTAATTTGATTGCATTGTTTAGCCGATGTGGTGGCATAACCCCTCGCATATTCTGTTTGCTGAGTTGAGGTGGCGGCATAGCCCTTCCAGTCTGTTAGCTTGCTGGTAGTTAGTTAGTAGTATTTGTTTTTGTGTATGCGTGTGTTCCGAAGCCCGATTTCCAATCGGCTTCACCGTTCTTCTTCACCGCCAAGAATCCGTAACATTGCCAGGGCGTATCCTGCCCACTCTCCTCCTCGCAAATTAAATCCAATCGCAAAGGCCCAATGGCCGAAGAAGCTGCAGTTCATACTCTTCGCGAATATCTTAATCCAGAAAGGGGTCCTCAAATATCGCCTATCGTTATTCTGACTCCAGCTGCTGGAAATGTCTTTGAATTCAAAGCTGAGTATCTTCGGGTAATTCCAGAATTTCGGGGTCGAGAATTGGAGGATCCGTATTCTCATATCCGGGAGTTTGAGCCTGTTCTGCATTCCTTGCTCAAAATCAACTTGATCAAGCTCGCCTTAAGCTTTTCCCATTCACTCTGAAGGATAAAGCAAAACAATGGTTCAATTCCTTGAAGCCTCAGTCACTACGTGTAACATCCAATTATCTTAAGGTGCTTAAAAGTTCATTTTATAACTTATGGGTGTGCAGAGCAAAAATTTTAATTGCATGTGTGTGAGTCAGTTATCCTTATAACACTTTAAAAAAAAAAACAGTAAAAAGAATGGAGAGTGAGTTTAATTTTTTTA
>BPLS01002708.1:0-10871 GCA_019656275.1 Rhododendron kiyosumense
AGAGAGAGAGAGAGAGAGAGAGAGAGAGAGAGAGAGAGAGAGAGAGCAGCCGTGGAGAAGAAGAAGAAAGGAGGGAAAGCAGAAATTAGAGTTGGTTGAATTGAAGCTTAATTAGGTAAATTTCATCTCTTTAAATGCTGAATTTCATATTTTCCATGCGAGGTCTCATGTTCTGCATCTTATAAGCACTGAATTGAATCCATGGGAGATGATTTTTGAGGTTGGAGTTGAGTTTTATTCCAGAAAATTCGTGCATCATATGAATATGCATAACTGTGTTTTGAGCAAAGTTGAATCTGTCCTGTTTTTGACGAATTTTTCTCATTGACACACCGACCATGTTATTTTCTAATAATTTTACTGGAGATGTCTCTATGTGTTTAGCTTGTGTTGTAAAAATTTTAGAATTTTCTGAAAAGTGTGAAAAAAGATAAAAATCATAAACTAAGCTGTGGTCGGATTGCTAGTTTTGTGCAAACAGCTTGCAGATCTTTGCTATGCATCATTTTTTTTACAGTTAAACTAGCCTCCTGGTTATGGGTCCTTATGAGTTTGAAAGATTGATAAATTGGTGATGTTTCGGCATTGGAATTACTGAAAAGTATTAAGCATTTGATTTTTAATGAATTTTCGAACAGACTGTTTTGCTGAAAATTGTGCTTCACTGCACAAAAGTTATGAGTTTGGAGGTGATTTTGACTAGGTTCCTTTATTGTGAAAAATCTAAGGAAAATCAGGGGATGAACTTTGGTGTGTGATAATGGTGTATACCAAATTTGGGGTTTATTAGATGCATATTCTAAGTATGGCAGATTTTACAATTTTGTGTGTCCCCGCTGAGTTTTGTATTTGCTGCACTGACACATTTTGGGAAAATGATCATATCTTTTAGCTCGAATATCGGGTTAGCGTACAGATTGTTGATTCTGAAACTAGACTCGTATGTCTTTTGGAATATGTGAAGATTGTGGCATAGTTTGTACCAGGTTAAATCAGTTTTTGATTTGAAGTTGATAGACGTGCTGAATCTGTGATTTTGGACAGATTTTTGTGTAAATTTGGACGAGCATAACTTTATCATCCGGACTCCATTTTTAACAAATTTTATATCATAATTCATGTACCGGATGTGTACTTTCTACTGGTGGTGGTTTCATGATCTGGTTTTAACTCTATATGAAGTTATAGGCAGAATACGACAGGCTGATCATAGATTTCAAACCAAATGTAAGGGTTATGTGGTGTTTGAGTGTTACACTTGATTAAGGACACTTCTAAACCTTTGAGATAGACATGTTAGTATGCGTTAAGCATTGTTAAACTATTGTTGGTGTTATAGATTATTATTAGGAGTTAGTTTTGACGTTTAAGCGTTCAATAAACTGATATGGTTAGCTTGTGGTTAGGTAACGAGCCGATCAATTGGAGAGGTTCCGAAACTGTAAGTGTGGTGTACCTCGGTCGATACAACATGAGTGTGTTTGATATGGTTCGTCCCAATAAAATTTTGCTGTTATGGTGGGTATACATCTTGCAAATCGTAGTAAGTTTTCGATATGGTAATCTTTAATGAGATATTACTGTAATGGTGAGTGTATATCATGCTATTATTGTTTAACTTATGATATGTTGGGAATGTTTGCGTGTGAGGCACACATGTCGTAAGCCATATCGCTTATTTAACAAAGGTTGGGAGCATGGTGTGTGGGACACGAAATTCGGTTGTGATATGTGTTTGATTCATAAATATTATTCTATGTGAATTGAACTTGATTGTTGGCTTTGTACCCGGTGATTGGCTCATTTTTATGTTAAGGTGATAAGTCTTCCGCTGGGTGTTATTCTGACAGGTTGTGAGGTGTGGTTTGGTTTTATTTGTGGAATGCCACGTGGTCGCACCGACTCGGGCCCACTTTGGGTGCCGTTTGTGGGGCAGAATGTGACAAAAATTCTATTGATCACTTTTTCTTTGTAAATCTCAAAGGAAAGAACTTCATTAATACTAAGGATATATTACAGTTTCTGGACATAATTAAACACAATAGATAGAGAAACTAGTAAGTCAATCTAGATATCTCCATGGAAGGGTGCCGTAACCAAAAATTATCTGTAGCAAAACAGAGCAATTCTTATGAATAATCTATTCAAACGCGTTATGTATTATTCTCGGTATACCAAAACTATCGATAGTTCACAAGTGGATGGTACAAAAGAGACGGTAAAGTCCTCCAACACAAGATTTGATTGCAATGACAAATAAATCTAATATTTTATTGAAGATCTAGTAACAAGAAGTAGCAAAAGCTCCGCATCCTCTACTGTAGGCTTGTTTCTAGGAGCTTCCTGAAAAAATGAAAGAAAAAACGGAAACATGTACAGTCGATGTGACGATTGGATATAGCAAATTATTTAGCCACTATCACTCTCATAATGGATGGTTCCGCCAAAAAAACAAAAAAAGTGACGGCATATAGGCCTACTAAAGCTTATTTTTGCTTAATAAGCTATTTGGATTATATTTTGTCTTGATTCCTATTTCTTTTTGCATTTGTTGTTTTTTCATCAAATTTTATGTGGATTATTGGTTCTTCTCGATAAGAGGAATCCAAAAGGTAAAGAATTACGTTCTAATTTTTTTTTTTTGAATAAAGACAAAATTAATAATCAAAGACAAAAAAAAATTATAAATGACTTTTTTTATCCAATTAAAAAAGACTTATCAAGACAAAATAGATCAAATTACCCAATTAAATTGCAAATCAGAAACTTAAGCAAATTTTGGGATCCTGTCATCCAATAACGGCAACCAGCTAGCATCTGGGGGATATCAAGTCATTCTATAATTAGAAACTAGGGTACGAATATAAGTTACCATACCAATTGAACGACAAAGGAGTTCTGAGTTTGTTCTGCAGCATGACCTGCACATACATCGTGGTTAGAGAATAGGCCAAAACAGACCGAGAATTCAAGCAAGATGTGTAATTATCCTAAATACGATTAAATGAAATGTGTTATGCACACAGAATGGTCAATGGAAAATCTAAGGGAAGTCAAAATTTTGAGAAAGATACTCACTGATAAGATCTAAAGCCTCCCTTGTAGTCTAGCCCAGTTCAATGTAGTGGTCACATAGATCCAATCCGTTATGTAGTTCAGGAACTTGAAAAATGCATGTTTAGACCGACTATTGAAAAGTATAGTGCCAAAAACTCCCCAAAATCCGAAGAAGAAACCAAACCCCATGCTAATATAAAATCCTTGAGTAATGGACCTATCCTCATCTTCTTTGGGTTGGAGAGCAATTGGAGTATCTCCAAGGCACTTGTTGGGAAGTGGAAGCCCAGACAAGTTACGATTCCCAGAATATGCAGAAGCGTTAAAGTTTTGGAGTTGTGTGCTTAATGGGATTTCGCCAGACAACTTGTTACTTGACAGGTTCAAAACACTCAAAAAATTTAGATGAGCAAGGCTTCCAAGAATTTCACCAGAAAGTTTGTTTGCAGACAAGTCAAGAGATTCCAACATTTTCATCTGACCGATCTCCTGGATGATTTTTCCTGTCAAAATGTTTCTCGAGAGGTTCAAGGAACGCAACGCCGCAAGACTCCCAACTTGTTCAGGAATTTTTCCGAATAATTTATTGCTAGAAAGATCAATTGTCTTTAGTAGTCCTAGATTTTTGCCGTACTCATGGTCTTGTCCTTTCCATTGCACGAATGCGTTAGCTACATATGTCCCACCCACATTTATATCAAGGTCACTCCCACCACCAACATATATATCGGACTTATTAGCATATATGCCACCGTAGTCACTCCCATCACTTTCCACCAGACAAGTAAATTTGGAAAAACACGGTGGTATGTTTCCTGATAAATGATTTTGGGACAAGTCCAAGACTTGAATGAGGTTAAGATCACATAATTGTTGGGGTATGCTTCTGTTGAACTCATTGGATCGAAGAATAAGGACAATCAATTTTGGCAGGTGTGTCCCCAACCCTGATGGCACTTCCCCGGATAAATTGTTATTGCGCAAGTTCAATACTCAAACTTCACTTGGCGAGCCAATAGAGATAGGAATTTTTGCCGTACAAATTGTTGTATGCCAAACTAATGATGGATAGTTGTTTGAACTGGGACAAACAGTATGGAAGCTCTCCCGATAGTTGGTTATTTGAGAGGTCAAGATAGGTGAGCCACTCTCCAGTAATTGCACATAAGAAAGAGAGTGAGCCTCCGAACTTATTCTTGTAGAGAATCAAAGATGATACATTAGAAGGAACTAGGGCCTTGTTTAATAAGTGAGTTAGAAGGTGGGATAGGATTACTAATCCTATGAGTTCCCTAATTCTATGTTTGATTGCACAAAATGGGAGGGGATTAGTAATCCCATTGGATGGGCAATCCCCTCACTAGGGAGGATTAGTAATACCTTGGGGGATTAGGTATTAACAATCCTATCCCATGAAATTAAATAACATTGACCTAATTAACCTTGGGATCTCACCCGTGCACCAAAAAACCTCCGAAAATTACCACAGATATAATGGGTATGATATTGGTTGTGTAAAAATTAGATTATCGATGCATCGGTCCATTTTTGAAGGGTGAGTTAAAAACATCAATTATTTTCTTAACATTTTTTGCGCAATGATTTTAAAACACTTTTTTTTTTTCATGTTTTGTAAATTTTTTGTTTTGTTCCATTTTTTTTTTTTTGGCTTCGTGATATTTTTGGAACTTGTAAAACCCAAAAAGACAAACGGAAATGAAAAAAAAAATGCATAATAGATTTAATTAGTAACTTGAATTATTTGTGTGGAACTCAAAAGTGGATTTCACAAACCCAGTTGTGCACCGTCGGTGCATGGTGTTGGGTAGCCATAATTGTGTTGGACCTGAATGTAGTTTAAAAATGTACATTAGTTGTATTTTCTAACCATTTTAATTTTATTTTCACAAAATGGTAAATACAGTTTAAAAAAAAATAAGAAGAAGAAGAAAGACTAAAAAAATTGGACATTTTAATTGTATTTTCTCTTTTACTTCATTGAGGGCAAAAATTAAAGAAAATTATTGTTTTAATCCAATCTAATCGTGTCCTAAACAAACATGGTATTAACAATTTCATCATTCTATGTTTTTTTGGGGTAAATATTCCATTGTTTATTGCCGAAAAAACAAATTAGGTAAAATTTTGGAAATTACGGATGAACAAGGGTAATATTGGAACATCAATCTTCCAATCCTATCCTACGCGTGGGAAACAAACATAATATTACTAATCACATCTCCTTACGAATCCCACACCATAATCCCATCTCCTTACTAATCCCATCCCAATCCCATCTCCTTACTAATCCTATCTAATCCAACTCATTTATCAAACAAGGCCTAGTGGTATTGGACTGTAAGAAGATTATTACTTAAATCTATCCAAGGAATAAAACCCTGAAACCTCAGAGATAGATCAGGCAACAAGCCATTAATCTGGTTGTGAGAGAGATTTAAATAGTTCAATCTCAGAGATTGATCCCACAACCAACTAGGAATATTACCTGTGATTCCATTACTAGAGATATCAAGCTGAGAAAAATTGTTTTGGGTTCGAAGCCACTTTGGGAGACGAGGACCCAACTTGCAAGACGACAACTTTATAATATCAATTTGGAAAGGGGGAACCCAATCAGAACTGACGTTAAAAGTTAGTACATTATAAGAGAAGTCCAAATACCACAAACTGGAGAGATTTGAGAAGTGGGCTTCAGAGATTGTGCCTTTCAATAAGTTGAAAGCGCAGTTGAAAACCTCAAGCTTGTGAAGCTGTCCAATACTTCTATCTATAGTCCCATTCAACTAATTGTATTCAAGAAATAATCTTTCCAATGATGGGAACACTGAAAGATCGGGTAATGACCCTGTAACTTGATTCCTTAACAAAACTAGATAAACAAGACTCGGAAGGTTTCCAATTTTTTTTGGGAATGACCCACTCAATCGATTATTATTAAGTCGCAATCGCCTTAAGAGAGAAAATCTAGTGAAATCAGGCAATGGACCTTTAAGCCGGTTGTCATCTAAAACCAAACTCTCTAATGAATTCTTTGGCCGAGACAACTTTTGGAAAAACTCGTGAAGCTCTTCTGTTAAATCATTACGTGACAAATCCAAAGATTGCAAGTAGTGACTTGAATTTGCAAAGGATTTCGGAAGGCCACCTTCCAGTTGATTGCCACGGAGACTGAGGTTTGTGAGGGAAATCAAGTCTCCGAAGGCATATGGAATCGAACCTTTTAACAAGTTATATCTGAGGTCAAGATAAGCAAGGCTGTCACTAAAGTTGAACAACCAATTGTATATCGAAGAAGATAGACTATTGAAAGACAGATCAACGAAGGACAGGTACACGGAAGAATTAAACCGGAACGAGGATGAATGAGTGATATCAAGAAGGTAACATTGGTATAAGTGCAACTCTTTGAGGAGAGGGAGATTACTTATGGATTGAACCCAACCAGTTGCTTTACTGAGTACAACGTCAGAAAGGTCAAGGTGACTTAGTAAAGAAAGAGGAGAAAGCCACTCAAGGTTTTCACTATAAAGCCAATTATTGTAGCGGAGATCAAGATGCCTCAAGTTGGAAAGGTTGCTGAACTGATGAGGAATTGGGCCAGAAAAACCACAGTTTGCAAGGTTCAGGTATCGTAATCTGTGGAGGGAACCAATGAATTTTGGGATGCGGCTTTCTAAGAAATAATTCAGACTAAGGTCCAAGTACCTCAAATGGTGTAATTCAAGCAATGAAGGGCTTATCTTACCTGTAAGACGCCCATAAGGAAAATCATCATCCGGTACAGGAAGATCAAGCGTGGTAACGTGACTAGTAGTATTGTGGTTGCTGCAGTAGACTCCTTCCCATTTGCAACAGTCTTTAGTACTCCCCCAAGAAGAGAGACGACCTTCATCGTCGATAAGAGCTTCTTTAAACTTGAGGAGAGCTTGTCTTTCCCTCTCTATGCACCTGATTATTTCAGCATCTCCAAATCCCGAGGAGGAGAGTGCAAGGTTCAAGTACGGTAATACCGCAAGGAGAAAAACATGGAGAAGTTGCATAGAGCTTTTGCCTGTAGAGATTAGCATTTCTGTACGCAAAATTAAGAACAAGAGGACGCTTTAAGAACACAGGCTAATGACAATTTTCAGTCTCTGTTTTTTTTAGTTATGTTAATCAATGAATTGTGTCACCATTTTATACACCACAATGCTTAAGAGGGAATACTTAGGAGTCAACAGTGATGATGTCAGTGAGTGTTTCTGTTTCAAACTTTTCTTGGTCATATGGTTGAAAATTCTGAACAAACATATCTGAATTTCGAAAATCTGTGGTTGTAGCTCAAGTCATTGGTCACAATCTAGGCCCCAATTTTTTCCAAATTTTGGAAAACCCAAGCCGTTCTTAATTACGATTGACTAAGTGCAAGACAAGAAGTTGCCCAGTAGAACCTTCATTTTTTTCTCTTTTTTTTCCTCTTTTGTGTGTGTGTTTTTCTATTTCCTTGTTTTGTTGTGTTTTCTCCTTTTCTTTTTTCCTCCCCGTGTTTTTTTTTGCCAAAGTTTAGAAGATTAATTTCATTAATACCAAAAAGAGTACATCAAAGATTCAAAGGGCATACCCTTCCTTAGACAAAGGAGAATAGCCAAACAGGCAAATAGGCTCAAAAGAAAGACCTATCCCCTAAATCGCATCAGAGAACCAAACTCACACACACCACCAATCTCTCACAGAGAACCAAACTCACACACCCCTACGCCAAACAGCACCCTTGTAGGATGAGAAAAACTCCCCAAGGAGAGAGAAAACCAAACAACACAGCAGAAAATAAAACCAACAAGAAAAATCCAAACCAACCAGAGAAAAATCCCTAACACCTACCCCTGGTAGAGACAAATCACCACCACCGGCACCCCTAACACCTACCCCTGGTAGAGACAAATCACCACCACCGGCACCCCATAGATCCAACCCTTGTTTTTGAAACATGCAGTATGTTCAAACGACTAAGCATTTGAAAAAAATTGGCGATCAATGCGGATGATAATATTTATATAGTCTTACTTATTAATTACGAGAATTGTTAAACTGGGCTCTTAAGTGGAAATTTTTGCCACATCATATGTTAATTATATACCTATATTTGCCGCTTCCACTCTCAAAACCTGCAACTTCATCTTTTTCAGCAAGATAGTCGCGCAAGGTGGTGTTTTTCGGTTTGTGTATAATCCCTTCATTGAAGTGTTGTAACTAATTAAACTAGGTTGGAACCTGTTTTCCATGGTTTTGCCAAACACCTAACTCCCCCACTTAGGCCTGGCTTGTCAATAGGCCTCGTTGAGTCTGAATCCGACGATATCCGAATGCAACATGAATTTTTTTTTTAAAGAAAAATCTCAATCCAATAAAAATTAGACTTTCACTTAGTAAATTTGGATCCAAACCCAAAAACTAAGATCCAATTTCATTTAATTATAAAAAAAACTAAGCATAGAAGCCCGAAAATTCATTACTTGAGATCTTGAAATTACAACGGAAGATACAAGACTCTTCAAAAAATCCAAAGGTAATATCGTCAGATCGGGATCGTTGACAGGTCAGATAGGATGCATGCTAGATTTTGGTAGCCAGCCCCAGTAACGTTTTCACCAACTACAAACCCCCTTGATCAGAGTATTGAAGGTTGGGGTATCAAGTTCGTAACAGAACTACAAACATAACAGAAAAAGCTATTTCGTTCACTGCGATTTATTTTAACTTTCCTTCTTAAATAGGGAGAGGCGATGAAAATTGAACTGTAGCATCTTAACAGAAAAAGCTATCTCATAGAGAGAGTTCTTCTTAATGAACCAGAGGGTGTCCTGCCCGCGAAGTAAGAGAATAAAAAAATTGGAGATTTTCAGTGAATCTAAAAATTATACATATGCTCCCAAATGATATTACAAATTGTGTGGGTTACTAGCATGATTTTATTTTTCATTCGATTCCGCCGTAACTAATCAATGTATATAGAATTAATAGTGCTATGATTTGAATTACACGCTTGATTAGTTATTGAAATAATAATTCATATAATTCTCATTAATGTCCAAAGATAAAAGAATGCACTACCTTACAATATAGAGGATCCCCATCTAAAAAGAACAATATTAGAGGGGATCTAGTTGATCATCCTCAAAAAGTTTTTTTTCCATATTAATTAGGTTCAAAAGATAGGTCCCTCTGAGTAAATGGCTACCACTACTAGATGATAGGATTGGTTCATCAGAAATTAATAGTGGTTCGTATAATCTGGCCCACCAAACCCTTAACACCATAAAATATACTAAGATAAAACAAATTAGTCTCAATAGATCAAAAATAAGAAATACAATTTGTAGTTCACCGAGACCCACAACTTCTCATTCAGGAATCAAAAGCCACACCTTCTAGAAGGTGACAAACTCCTGAGTCTCAAACATTAACCACCTGGTCAATCCCTACGGAAGACCTCAAACCTTTGTCATGTTCACGAAAGTGACCAATATGATGATTTGCAACCCCCCCCCCCCAAAAAAAAAAAAAAACTAAAAGTAATCATGATCTAATGCTTGTAAAAAAAAAATTACTCCGTAAATAAATAAATTAACTGAAGACCTTGAACATCTATCATGAATAAGAAAGTGACTATTAAGATAGAAAGAAAGATTGGACGCAAAAGACTGGGGAGGCCAGGGGATTCTATTTTGGTGAATTGACAAAACTATTGTAAGATTGGACGATGAAAAAATATTACGGTATTTAACAAGCCAAAAGGCTGTTGATTTTATCACGAGACTATTACGTAACCATTACAATAAGATTCACAAACACGCACGCCAATTACAATCACTTCTTATATATTCCATTAACATCCATAATTAATCGCGTATGCATTGCCTTAATTTGATCTTTTACCAAATCAACTCTTAGTAAGACCATCTGCCTCCTTCATGACCACCCTATCCGTAACTTCAATCTACCTCCTTCATGACCCTGCTTAAGTCTACCTCCTACCTACTTCTATCTGTAACTTCAATCTTGTCTCGTCCGATGGTTACTTTTCACAATTGACTTAGCTGTAACTCACATTCTAGTCCATCTTTTTCATTATTTTGGAAAAACCCTAGTCGTGCTTACAATTGACTTAGAGCAAGACTAAGTCCTTCCTCTCTTTTTTTTCGTATATACCGGTGGGTTTAAAAAACCTCGCGAATTGACTTGGGTTACAGGTGTGGTTCTAGGTGTTTTGACCGCATCTGATTATTTTTTAACTTGGACACCGAATTGGTTGGTTCAATTCCGTAGGAATTTGAGAAACGAACATTACTTGTGATTTTAAGATGATATAGTTACAATCTTCATCGCCTTCCCCTTTTCGAGGAAAAAAGCTTAAATAAATCGCATTGAAAGAACGTTACTTGTGATCAACTAAACGAATGACATTCAACATATATATATATATATTTTTTTATAATGGAAACGAGAAAACTCTATCATCGAAATGAGAATCAATTACGATGAAATGAAAAACGATGCCAAAGTTGTGACAAGTACGGCGTTTAGTCCCCCGCTGGATATAGGTTTGCTAGATGCAAACCATATACCCTACGTAAATTAAAAGCTAACACCGTCGTTCTTTGTACCTCACTTAACTAGCAAGGAACAGCCTGCACGTACACTGAAGTACAGTTACAAAGACAGAACTCATTCCAATAACCTCTTTTTATAGTTATTGTTTCTTTCTATGCATTACCAAATAGAGTACTTGATCTCCTTATTTGACCATTCCCATT
>BPLS01002885.1:0-11562 GCA_019656275.1 Rhododendron kiyosumense
CTTACATCCACCAACTTGACCTCTGGGATGAAACCACTCAGAAGTTGACAGATTTTAACACCCATTTTGTTTTCGCGATTGATTCGAATGGGAATGAGACTTTCGCCGATGGGTTCACCTTCTTTCTCACTCTAGATGCATCGCAATTGTCCTCGGGTGGCGATGCAATGGGCCTCCCACACCCAGATACGACAAAAAACACCAGCACCTTCGTTGCTGTGGAGTTTGATACGTTCAGGAATAATTGGGACCCAGTTGATATCAGCCCTGTTACTCATGTAAGTATCAATGTCAATTCTCTTAATTAAACTAATTTTTCGGTTTGGCACTGTGATATACCTCAGGGGGGAGAGAATGAGGCTTGGATTACGTATGATTCAAGCTCATTCAATTTAAGTGTAGTCGTTACTAGTTCTATTAATAATTCCAGAGTGTCTAATACCATTCATTCCATTATCAATCTAAAGCATTACTTACCTAACCGGGTAAAAATTGGGTTCTCAGCTGCAACAGGAAAGTATTTTGAGACACATCTATAAAATCATGGGATTTTAATTCAAGTTTGGTAATTAGTGAGACCAATACAACTGTTCCAGTAAATACAGGAAATAGTACAAATCCAGTGATCATACCAGGATCGAAAAAAATCTCCCTGGGAGCTGTGGCGGGATCGGTTGTCGGCTCGGGTGTTTCAGTTGGTTTGTTTGGCTTTTGGAAGAGAAGGAGAGCAAAAGAAGAGGATGAGTTTGAAGTTGAGATGTCCATGGAAAGCGAATTTGAGTCCGGTAGTGGGCCGAAGAAATTTTCCTACGGCCAATTATCTCAGGCGACAAATAACTTTGAGGAGGGACAAAAACTTGGAGAGGGAGGGTTCAGTGGAGTTTATAGGGGTTTCTTAAGGGAATTGAATTCTTATATTACCGTCAAGAGGATATCAAAGGGGTCAAAACAAAGGATAAATGAGTACGCAATGGAAGTGAAGATCATTAGCCGGTTGAGGCATAGGAATTTGGTGCAACTCATCGGTTGGTGCCACGAAAAGAAAGAGCTACTCCTTGTTTATGAGTTCATGGAAAACGGCAGCTTAGATTTCCATCTCTTCAAAGGGAAAAGCTTGTTGACGTGGGGAATAAGGTATAAATCGCCCAAGGTTTGGCCTCGGCATTGCTCTATCTACATGAAGAATGGGAGCAATATGTAGTGCACATAGAGACATAAAATCAAGCAATGTGATGTTGGACTCGAACTTCAACGCCAAATTGGGAGATTTTGGATTAGCTAGATTTGTTGATCATGAGAAAGAGCCCCAGACAACTGCTTTGGCAGGGACCATGGGGTACTTGGCATCGGAATGTGTGGTAACATGTAAAGCTAGTAAGGAATCAGATGTTTACATGCAGCTATGGTGTCGTGGCGTTGGAAATAGCTTGCAGGAGAAAACCCTTTGACATGCAAGCGCCGGAATGTCAAATGGGAATGGTGGAATGGGTTTGGGACCTCTATGGAATGGGAAGGTTACTCGAAGCAGCAGACCCGAAATTAGGTCCAGATTTCAATGAGCGAGAAATGAAACAACTGATGATTGTTGGTCTTTGGTGTGCTCACCCGGATCACAATTTCCGGCCTACAACTAGACAGGTTATTCATGTGTTTAATTTTGAAACTCCTCTGCCTATTCTCCCAAAAAAACAGCCCGCGCTGTCGTTTTTTCCTTCTCCATTGAACACGCTGTCATTTTTTCCTTCTCCATTGAACACTTGCACCACCAGTTCTGACACTAACCAAAACCAATATTCAAGTAACACAAGTTCTTCTTAGTTCACCTTATCTTCTGCTACTTCGTCTTCATCAATGAATGTCTTGAATAAAGAGTATATGATTTTTTAGATTCTGAATTGTGGATTGTACATATTTAGATTATGGTGATTGTCTGTATGTTAATTGGTTCAAATAGTATGAGTAGTCCATTTTTCTTCCTATTTCTCATGATTGTTTTTTATTTCATGATTCTATTGTTAGAGATTGTGGAGATTGGCTTTTTAATCTCTAGGTTGGAGATTAACTTGCTCTTGGATCTGCTGTTGGAAAGTTTGCTTTTTATCGTCCATAGAAAATCTTTGTACTATAAGATCCACGACTTGAGTTTATAACCAATATTCCAGAAGGAGAATTAATGTAAATACAGTAGGAGCTTTAGATTTTGAAACGCTTCTGAAATCTGTTTACAGTAGCAACGAATACTTCGAAAAAGGAGGAAATTGTGACCATATAATTTATATTTTTTCTTAATTTGGTCATTCACACTAACGGTGTTATTAGAACTAGCAAAACTCATGGGTGAAATTGACGTACATTTCATTCCTAGAGGTACGGAATTGAGACAAAATGCGAACAAGAGGGACTATTTCAAAATTTAATTTTTTATTTTGCAAAGACAAACTCGATCCGTTCCCCACCCCGAACGGGTAGTGGAGTCGGGAATTTTTTGGGGATCGAGTAGGTATGGGGATAGTTTTAAAAAAAAGTGAGGAATGGATAGGAAGCGGGTATGACTTAGTCCCCGCCCCGATTATCCCCATTGTATATATACATAATTTAGTTAGGGTTTCATTCATATAACCCACCGTCGTCGTATATATCCAAGCCCCTGGCCTAATATGAAGATGTCCATGACCCTGGCCTAATATGAAGATGTTGATGCTTAAATTCCAATTGGCCAATTTTTCGGGATATTCGCAGAATATGTTGGGACAATACAAGGTCATTTGTGTCATTTGCACTATTTTGATGCAATATTCACGCGAATTAAAATTTACTTTAACAGGTTTTCGGACTTTTGAGGAATTTCGTTCGTGTCCTTACAAATATACTTCTATTTTGTCTTTTTGTGTGAGGAATTCTCTGTTCTCTGCGGTGATATTTCCGTCTAACCAAATTTCCGGCCGTAATTCTTGACTTTGCGCATAATTCATGACTTTGTGATTATAGTCTTGTAATTGCAATTTAATGTTTTCTCATGGTTTCAAATGTTCTTTTATTTTAAAGGTGAAGTTTTTTTTTGTTTGGGGAGTTGGAAGAATAGGAAAACCTCTTAGAATACTTTATGGGTCATTTGAGATTTTTTTTTTCACATGGTGAAATGTTTATCAATATAATTAGAGACACAAGTCGATCAATTGCTTGGTTGGAGTTGTACCTAAAACCATGTGCACTTGCTATTGGAGAAATGATGTTCCTCTTGAAAGGGAAAACGTTCCGCAATAACTGAATTGGGGTTCAAATACTTCCATTAACAGTGCTAAAGTAGACAATTAGTACAAATGGGGTTCATTTTTGAGTATTAATTAGTTAGTTTAAGAGTACGAGTATCTTAATTGACTTAGCTAAAGCGGTCGAATCAATTGCCTAAAATACTTCGGATATAAATTTCTGTAAATTATTACATATATTACAACCAACAATTATACCACACATGATATTAACGGGCATGACTTATCGTACGGAGCACGTAGCCCTGCCCCCTAGATAAAAAGTAAGTTGGGTTCCCAGTCCCACTTCTTGACTTACCTCTCCAGTCTCCTCTGAATGACTAGGAAAACAGGGGCTAAACCGGTTCAAATACATGATTATTTATAAAAAAAAAACTGAAAAGGAAACTAAAATGGAATGGACATGAAAGTCCACCCAAAAGGACTGTGGACGATGTCTTCAATTATTCTATTCCGTTCGGCAAATAAAAAAAAAAAATTTTCTTCAGTTATCTATACTACTTTTAAATGTACGAAAATATTTCCTTCTTTTTACTTTCTACAAATGCTCCCAGCACTTGCTACACTACAAGAAAATCGTTTTATAGCAATGGTCGAAAGCGTTGCCAAAAAATCTCAAAACCGTCAGTAAAGACCTGTTTAGGTTATACCAACGGTTGGCGAACTGTCGGCCAAACTGTTGCAATATATCTGTCGTTGTAGAGGTATAACGATGTTTTGACAAACGTTGGCACAGATTTTTTTTAGTAACGGTTTCTTTAGTGACGTTTATAACCGTTGCTAAAGGCAATTTTTTTTTTTTTAAAACCAACCACTGTGTGACGTAAGAATCCACGTGGCACTGACGTGGCACCTGCATGGCCACCCATGTGGGTGTGAAATAATTTTGCTCCTCCTGGGAATCAAACAGCCAACCTCGCGTGTGCGCGAACCAATTGTGCTAGCCCATTACTTATGCAATTTTATACACCTTTTAATATTTATACTATACTAGTGTAACGCACGTGCTTCGCACGTTACCGCGTGTTCATTGGATTAATTGTTAGTCGGAAAGTGTTATTGGTTTTTTTAAGTGATGATGATGATAGCAGAGAAATAACAAGAGCTTTTTGAAACATGAATCAATCCTAATGTAATCTATTTATATGACTGCACAAGAACTATTCCATCATATAAATTCACAGTTGAGTTCAAACTGTTATAGATCATGTGCTTTACATACCAAAAGCCAAGTATTCCATTGTTTATTGTCAACATCCAAGTTGAACCAAATCATCTACATATACATACAAAAAGCCGTTCTTTTGGATCCTCGCTTCGCTCTTTTGCCACTTGAAGTATTGGAAGAAGGAACCGATATTGGCTAATCCTAAGTAAGTAGCACGACAAAAAGCTTCTACATAGTTGAGTGAAGTTTTCAAAAAGGTACGTGGAAGTCCAATAGCTAGTACACACAAAAGAGACTTGATGTCCTTAGTATATGTGCGTTCACGTCCAGCATCATCAAAAACCAAGACACTCAGCCTTAGCTGCCAATCAAGAGTGAAGATCAGAGTGTCATAGCACCTCAAATTGTGTGCAGCAACATAAGAATACCAGCCTTGGCCGACGAGAAATCCATTAATGTACTGTATTTCCCAAATCCTTTGCCTGTTCTGTTGATCTACAGTAAACCTGTGGTTCTTGATGAATTTTTCTTGCCTTAAAAACATCATTTCTCAGAGAAGGGAAGTCACAACAAGGTTGTTGAAGGGGACTATGAGAGTTCACCTAAACGTGAAACACTGGGGCTTGCAAGTTAGATTAAGTGGCTAATCTGTACAGAATGTGTCGCTGAATAAGGAATCACATAAGTTGAATAGGATTTGAGAAACCAAACTTCTAGAAGAGATAAAATGTAACTGAAAGTCCCTAATAAATCACATTTTAAACAACACCCATGATTGCAAATGAACTAAAAGCAATTAAACATATGGAAGAAAAAGCTTACAGATATGCAAATGACCTGGGATCTCAGCGTGAACCATGCTAACATCAATAACTAATAACGGGCAGTTGACTAAAATCAAGTATAGAAAGCAAACTGGTGTAGTTGGAATGTGTCTTGCACCGCTGCATGTATGAGATAAGTCTGGACTGTAAGTTTAGAGAGTGATTGACAGACTGGCTGAGGGGAAGGCAAGTGTCAAGGGACTTGGAAAGAAGTGTATACTGATGTGTGTGCGCATGGGTGCTATGTGCCATTCCTTTTGGACAATTGCATCTATCAAAACAAAGCAATTATAATATAAAAAGAACCATGCTCGATAAGATAATTACACCAGAATCAATGCTTAAGTTCCCCATAGAATAGTTGTCGTCAGCTACCGATATCAATAGAACGTCCAGAGAACAAGCACAAAGGAAACTTGTGACAAAGAGTCATTAATTTACTTTCTACAATATGACCACCAATGTTTTTTCACCTGTATAGTTTGAGAGGTCAGGCTTCCTTGCCGACGATCCTCGCAAACTTCCATTCAGGCAACCATCTGTAATTGTGTGGACAATTGAGATTTATAACCTCGCATGCAACTAAGAGATACGGAAAAAGAAATGCTTACCATGATCAGTTCAATGAAAATGGGGTAAAACATTAGTAATGAGGTAATGAATCGTATTTTTGCTGTTTCAAAAAAAAAAATGAGACATATGGCTTCCCCTGATTTTGCTTCAAATGCTATAGGTGAATCAGCCCTATAAGCATACCAATAGCTGCTGCATCCTCAGTAGGTCCAGCGATCCCTCTGCATAGACCTACTAACAAAACCCCCAGCACGAAAAGAGAAGATTACAGCCCATGGATGGGGAGATCTAAGATAATTACAAACACAAAAATTAATGATCCAATTCAATGCAATGATTGCATCTATGGAAATAATTGCATTATACTGCAAAGTCTGTGACTTTTCACACCACAAGTCTATAGCGTCCACCCCATGAACTACTTTCCACCTAGTTGACAAAATTGAATAAAGATGCAATTCCTCCATAGCAAGCAAGCATGGTTGAGTCAACACCTTGAATATCAGTACTTCGAGACTCCTGCTTGTTTCCCATGATAACATAGAGGTAATAAAAATGTCTCTCACTACCTTGAGTGGCCATTCGTTTTAGTTTGGGAGAACCCTTTAACTGCGAAGTGGCCATTCGTTTTTTGTCTTTGTTATCATGGAAGATGGGCTTGATTTTTATTGCTTGAGAAGTGCATTAGCAAGTTCAAGACAGACATATTTAATGTCTATAGTACGATTCAGTTTAGGCATCTCGAGAAAGACATATTTAATGTCTATTGCTTGAGTGGCCATTCGTTTTTTGTGTGCTCTTGATTGCCTTTTTTGAAGTCAGTTACTAATAGGGGGATACACATACATACATAAAAGCTCAATCAATAAGTAAATGAATTAAGGGGAGGCAAAGAAAATTCCACATACCATTGGATATGTATCTAGAGAGAGGTTATAGTTGTCCTTGGAGGCTTAGATGTGTTTCTGAGTCTTGGACCCCTAAAATAGTTTCAATTTTCTCCAGAATCAGATCGTTTCAATTAGCATAAATCTTTGCATGAACAGACACCACCTTCGAAGTAATGAAAGCGATATGCATCCCGTACTACAATGGCCCGGTTTGAGATTTCCGAAACGAATTATGACAATCATTACAGATGCGAAGATTCTTAATTACGCGTATGGGTAGTGCATTAGACAAGCTTAGGAGTCCAAAAGCAATAGCCAATTTTTCACTGTGTGTGTACCCAGTTGAAATATTCCTCCTTCCTCCAAGATTCACCCATAACCTAAGCAAGGTGTACAACAGGAACCAGTTTCACAATTCCTCATTCTTCTATTCTGATATCGTTTTTTTTCGATTTCAAGGCATGGCTACTTCAAAACCCTAGAAATCCGTGATCCTGCAACGATTACTACATACATCCATATCAACATACTCACTATGGAGAGATCAAGTACAGAAGAATAATGCTTTAAGGGACGGAGGAAAATACCTTTTCAAACTGACGAGAGAGAGAACCCAGTACAAGCGTCAACATCCATATTGCCGGCAATGCGACGGAGTTCGTAGAATCGTCGAGTTCGTTTCAAAAAAATTAAAAACCTTGATTTGGCAGCGATTGAGAGAGAGTTGGTTGGTAGATTTAACTTTCTTTTTTGATTGATAGCTTTTATTTTGGTTGATGTTGAAGAGGGGTGAACTTGTGGACTGAATAGATGAAAAAATCAAAATGTCTCACCGCAGATTTGATGCAATTGTGTTGCTAGTTGGGCAACAGATCTTCTCTCCGCAGGCTTAGGTAAGCCCATGTTGGCAGCTTCCTAAATTGCTGATAAGAATTCTCTCCTCACTTTTTCTGAGAGAACAAGGCAATTTGGTCCATGAACAGTAATAAAGTCCACAGCCTAAAAACAAAAGATAGCTTTACAAGCAGTGAGTTCGCATCCGAAGTCAGATAATCAGAGTGGACCCCAGAAGGAAATTCAACATCTAAGAACGAAAAAAAATGCAAATGTTTCTGGTGAGCTAATTCACCAAAGGAGATGCCATGCAATCAAACGTCCAATAATTCCATTAGGAGCTGATAAAAGTGAATCACTAAATGAACCCTTGGCAGGGCGTGAAACAAATCCTGCATCTCAAGTTTAAACATAATGCCTCGGATTCTCTAGTTAAATGCAATGCCTGGCGTGGAATAGCTATGAAGTGGCAGATAATAAGAACGTCAATAGCTATGTAGTAGTACATAATATAACCATAAATAATTATATTGAATGCCTTTCTCAGTCATCACTATCTGATAGTATTATATAGCAGACTTGGAATCATAGTTGTCCAACAAAGTTAAAAGTGTTAAAACTGTTTCAAACAATTAAAGAAGCTGACTTACCTAAACTTGAAATTACAACTAAGGCAAATAAAATCACAAGAAGAACCTCATAGAACCACACATATCATCGACGAAGGGATCATTCTCAACAAATCTTATTAGACCATCCAAAATAAAAATGACAAAAAACAAAACTATTTCCTTTCTACCGTCACAATGACAACTAAAATTTTGGACCCAAAAAAGTTGCATACAACAGAGCACAAGTATGACACGTGTTGGGGAGACCATTTGACACTACATTGCGAAGGAAGAAAATAAGTGAAAATTTACACCAAACTGACCTTCAATTCCGAAAGGTTTTCGGAACATCCAATGAGAGGGCTTCAACGAGAGACTCGAAGGAAGAGAGAACTAAGAATCTGGAAAAAAAAAGAACGAAGATTGAAGTTCGAGCTCTAAATAATTAAGTAATGCTCATGTTCTGTTGGGTCACATCCTATTGCCTCAATGTCGCAAACCTTCAACCCTTGCAATGCAGTCATACATTAGCTTAGAAGGAACCACACACAAGTTGCATTTTTGCTTTCCCTAGCTTAAAAGAGAAAGGGAAGAAAAACAATCAATTGACAAAGGCATACCTTTAGGGGGAATGCTGCTACATCTCTAATAGCAAAAACTTTGAGAACACCAGTTTGGAACTGACCATCAACCTGAAAATCAAGCTTTTGATTAAAAAATTCTCTGGATGATGATATATAGCATGTCTCACATCCCAAAATTGTGCACAAGACTCCACATACACCTTGAGAATAGATGATCAAAATGTTGTTTACATGCTGTTTTCGGCACTGAATCTCAGGTCTGGACGTCCTCCAGGACGTTTTGTTTTTCCTCTTATACAACCTTTCGTATTTCGGGCATAACTTTCTCATCCGACGTCTGTTTCACTCGATTCAAAGTGCGTTGAATCGGTACTTCGATTCTCTACAACTTTGTTTTAATATTTTCTACAAACCTGAAGTTTGCTAGGCTAAAAGTGGCTTGAAATAACAACCTATAGTGAAACCAAGCTGTAAAGCAGTTGTGGGAAGGAAGCATCATATGGAAAAAACCATGGCACATTGAATAGAAAAGATGGAAAAAAATTAAAAAGGCCTTCAGTAAATACCTTTCGAAGTTCCTGCACAAACTTCAACATATCTGGAGCAACTACTTGACACGTGGCCAAGTAAATGTGAATAAGAGAGATTCAACAAACAATCTCTATAGTGATTCATTACAGACTAAGCTAATCAAATAACCATGGCAAGTTCAATTGGTCACACACAAGCGTGGTCTTGCTAAATTGGCCACTTGACCATGTTACAAAGAACAAAAATGCAGAGCTACGAGAACTTTTCTACAACTAATTGTCATAGAATCAAGCATGAAAACTGGTGAACTTAATGGCATCTTGTTATGGAAATTGACAAGCTTAGTCTCAATTATCAACTAAATGATCTACGATTCAATGAAATAAACATCCAAATTGAAGTTGGTCAGGATACCAAAAGTAAGCCACATTCATGTTTAAACAAAACAGCTTTTTGGCCTAAACAAAGTTAAACGTGGGAAAAATAACAAGAATACGGGGAGAAAATGGCACCTTCCGTGGAGCTGTAAGAGTCCCATCAACATCGAACAATCAATTAACGTTAGCTGATTGCATTCTTGTCATTAAAGTTTTTTTTCAAACAATCGGAAGGCATTATCCTTCGCATCCTACTTTGAACACCAACTGATCAATCATATACATCTCTCATTCTTCGGCCATATACAAATGTAAAAATGTAAATGGTGTGGAGAACTGAGCCAAACAATTAGATCATGCGAACTTTTAATTAGAAACACAGCCTAAGAAGATTCCATAAAGGTCATACAAATCATTAGAGAGAATATTTCACCTATGATATTGATGGGATATATTTATTCACAGAGCCGCTATAAATAGGTTATTTTCGGAGCCACATGATCTCACCCGTCCGTCTCAACAATCAAAGGTATGTACGTTCATAATCACTTAAAATGAAAAGCCGATAAACATTAAAATTGCTTTCACTGGAAAGCTATGTTCTACTTCCGATGAACCAGTGTTAATAATTGACTCAAATTGCTTTTGCTGTGATGCAAAAAATAAAAATAAATTAGCCTTAGATTGAGAGATGGATGTGGATACAAATAACTCACCCGGTGGGGGCTCTTGAAGACAATCTCTTTACCCGAATCAATCTTACTTAACACTGCTTCATTGTCGTCAACACTGGTTCGTTGTTGTTGTCATCTTCGCCGTCGTCGAGGCCTTCTCCGGAAGCCATCGGTTTGCGGAGGAGAGAGATAGTTTCTACTCAGTTCTTCCTCCTTAATATCAGTGATGAGTTTTCAAAAACTAAAAATTCATTCTTCTTTGAGAATATGAATATGCTCACGCCGAAAGAACAGGTTCTCGCCGAAAGAACAGTAAATTTCTCGACAAAACAACGGAAAAAGGGTAAAGGCTTGGCCGGAAATCCAAGAGAACGGCTGAGGAAGTACAAGGTCATTGAGTGAAAATTGAGTGAAATAAGGAAAATATAGAAAACCTAAACTACCCCCTCCTCATCACATGCAAGAAGAGATTGGAAAACAAATGACGAGGGCAATTTTGTAATTTCACACCATGCCTTGGCTTACCCTCCTGGATTCTTTTATTACAAGTGTATTGAATACTAACCGGATTTTTTTTAATCCTTTTTTTAAAAATCCGATTTATACTATACAAACACCTACTAATATAATTTTTTTTTTCCAATCGGAACCGTCTATTTATTATTTTCAGTTTGGCATTTTAGTAGGAATGATTTATTTTAGTCAAGATAATTTATAAGTATTTGGTTTTCCTAATTTGATTTGATCTCGTTTTTCTATTTTGAATAGGTTTCTTGGTCAAGGAAATTAGGATTGATTTTATTTCTTATGTTTATTTTCCTTTCTAGATTTTAAGAAAGCTAGGTTTAGGAATTCTATTAGTATAAATAAGGTTGTAAGCCTTAGGGTTAAGGAGTTGTTTTTGAATGAATTAATGAAAATTGAGAGTATTTCTCATTATTGTGTGTTCGTAGAGGGAGTGTAACGACCCTGATTTTTGGTCGTTGAAAATTTCGTTAAATATTTGAATTTTCTTGTAATTGCTATTAATTTCCAAGGTTTGTCATAATTACATTTTTGCCCCTTGAAAAATTATTTCTTGACGCTTTAGTCCGCTTAGTAAGCCTAACTAGTTTTTAACCATCCGATTGGAGAAAACTAAGCTAGGAAGTTACCTAGTTACTTTTTGCTAACCGCGAATTGACCGTTTTGCCCCTCGTGAACCTTTTGAACTTTTTGAACCCTAGA
>BPLS01002887.1:0-10414 GCA_019656275.1 Rhododendron kiyosumense
TATCCACCATTATGCTTAATATATTCTATAGTATAAACATGAATGCAAATGTATGTAATAGGAAGGGTAAAATACATAATTCCAACAATCATAAGATTAAATTATGCGTAATACTCAAACGTAGGATGGAAACTTAATTGGGAATTCTTCTTTGGACCATGATTTTTGTTTTTCTTTATGACTAACTTGATCGTATAAATGAAGTGATGAAAGAATACTCTAGCCTCTCGTACCTTAAGATCACCAGAACCAAGATCTTTAGACAAGGCATTGTCAAGGTCTTCTGAACAATTATTATTATACTCCTTCCTTATGAGAGCACGCTCTGTCGCGCTTCGATTAGCAAGAATACTAACAATTGTTACTTTGTCGCAACTTTTTCCTGAAAAATAAGTTAACAACGTTTGTTAGAAGCAAAAGATCATGATACTAAGGCTCGTGTCATGTGTGGTTATACAACTAAGTATCATAATAATCTAATTCCACACACAAGAAAAAAACTAATCTACAGAATATTTTTCTAAAGGAAATTAATTATGCAAAATGATTTGTGATATTTCTCCAGGGATTGGAAATGATATAAGAAGAGGAAACAAGTTTTAGAGGGTACGTACAATAATACGAAAGGTGCAGCTCCTTTCACTGTGTTT
The DNA here is from genome assembly GCA_019656275.1 of Rhododendron kiyosumense. Classification (NCBI taxonomy): domain Eukaryota; kingdom Viridiplantae; phylum Streptophyta; class Magnoliopsida; order Ericales; family Ericaceae; genus Rhododendron; species Rhododendron kiyosumense. Next base: position 651 of record BPLS01002887.1, read on the forward strand.
GTTAGTTTAGTTTCTAATCATTACCCTATATCTTTCTCTAATGATTACCCTATATCTTCAATTATTAATTTTATTTTTCTTTCTATCTCTCTCCAATCATTATCCCTCTCTCCAATTATTACTCTATTTCTCTCTCCACCCATTACCAAAACTAAACTAAATTAAACTATCAACCAAACAAAGCCAAATCAGTACATAAAAAACGAGGCCACCAACAAGGCTTCGATACAACATGGGATTATCAAATGGAAGCTGATCATCATCTTTTGCTGAGCAAGATGGAGGGGAATAAGGCTTGCAATTAGTCATCCCAGCTTTGTCTAAGAGATCCAGTGCATATTTGGATTGAGAGAGCAGCAGAAAAACAATAATATGCCAAACAGTACGCAAACACTATCACCCCCCGGACTCCCCCCCCCCCCTTCTGTGGATACTGTCACGTTGTGCCCAAATACCATTCTCTACTGTATATTTTATTGGGCTCAAAACGAAGTGTATCGTTCCTAAATAAATGTTTGGTGAGGAAGGATGTTGGGATATCACGTGGTGGTGCCCAAAACTACTGAATAATCCCTTGTTAAACTAGCCATGCATGGCGCAAAAGTTATGCCACCTGAGTCTAGAGATGATTGTTTTGAAACTATATAATCAGTGGAACCCTGCAACGGGGCCAACAGAAAACAAGGAGAATGAAAACGGGCAGGGCAATGAAAGGGCTATATCAGTGGTGTTGACTGTTACGTACCCTCAACAGCACGGTGCAACCTAGCGGCATCATTCCGAGCCTTGGTTATCTCTGGAGGATCGCTCTCTGCTGGCGCAGTTTTTACCTCCGGATGAGCAGTACTCATTGTTGTTGAGATCGATTTAGATCTCTCTCTCTCTCTCTCTCTGATTTTCTTAGCTTGCTTGTCCCTTCCCATGAACATGTATGTATATATATAGGGGCCGGGAACGGTGTTTAATGACATGAGGCCGATTAGTTGATGTTTCACATAACTGTTAGCCAGAAAAGAATCTGATTTACTACTTTTTAACCATTGTAATTTTTTAAATTCAAAAATTACCTTTCCCTATTCTGGGTTAGGGAAGATAGCACGGAAGGGGATAGATTTATTAATTTATTATTATTAATTTTTTAACAAAGTGGAGAAAAATTGTATTAATAATAGCCCAACAACACTTATATATCGGAGTTCATCACAAATATTTTTGGCAAAACCAAACTAATCATCTAACTATTATAAAATGAGAAAAACATAAGGCAATCGATGTCTTTCTTTCACTCGACCTAGATATTGAGCCTGAACAAACAATGGCATTCGCAATCTGCTATATATTCATATCTAGAATTAGCTCAAAAGAGAAATTATTCCCAATCCATACTAGAAAACAGTACCAAAAAATAAATGTAGGAATTTTCAATCCGATTATGCAGAACCGAAAACATTATCACGTGATTGAATATGCATACAATTAATCTAGGACATTTTCCATTCCAAAAGACAAAATATATTTGGCTTTGTTTGATTTCTATCTTTGGGTATTTTATGCTTTGTTTGGATTGTGTTTTGAAATTTTTTTTGAAAAATTGTAGGGGTAATAAGTGGAGAGAGATAGAGAGAGAAATGTTAGAAGTATGGAGAATTTAGGAGGAATCTAGGAAGAATTTTTTGAAAAATTCTTTTTGAAAATGGAAAAGAACAAGGCATAGTTTTGGTAGTTGTTGGAGAGAGAAATAAGGTAATGATTGGAAAGAAAAATAAAGTAATGATTAGAGAGAGAGGTAATGAGTAGAGAGATAAATGAAAGTAATAATTAGAAAAATAAGGTAATGATTAAAGAGAAAAATATGATAATTATTAGAAAACAAAAACAAAACAAAGTTCAAATGGAAAATAAACAAAGCCATTGTTTCTGTTAACAGAAAGTCTACAGTTCCTGATCGGGAAATCCCGATTAGAATCCTGACACCCTGCTGGGCACGCTCCGGCCACCGGACGGCTGATCTGATCCGTCCAATAATTCTAAAAAAAAAAACTGAGTGGGCCATGTGAGAATAAACGGCATTCGACATGTGTAAGTGGCCGATCCAAGCACTCCATTTTTGGCTGATCCAAACACTCCATTTTTGGCCGATCCAAACAAAAAAATGGAGTGCTTAGATCGGCCACTTACACATGTCAGATTCCGTTTATTCTCACGAAGGCCCACTCGGTTTTTTTTTATAGAATTTTTGGACGGATCGGATCGGCCGTCCGGTGGCCGGAGCGTGCCCGGCAGGGCGTCGGGATTCCGATCAGAATTTCCCGGGAACTGTGGACTTGCTCTTCTGTTAAAGCTTTTAAAGAAGCATACAGTGCGCGGTTATTCAACATTTCAGAAAAATGTGGATGGGCGGGTGTTAAATTTTTTTCAAAAAATGCAGGCGGTTAAACGTCTACAATTTTGAGATTTTTGAGGGTAAAAGTACTGATTCTAAAGAAAATTAGAAACAACACACTGTATTGATACTAAAAACTAAGATATACAACTAGAACCCAGCTATTATTATACAACAAATTAAAAGCCGTAAAAATTTCAAGAGTCAAAAAATAAACTACATAAGTGTTTTGCTCCTCCATGCATGGCCTTCTTTGCCAGAAATACATCAGCTAATACGTTGGCCTCGCGAAACAGAAACATTTTGGCTTGAGAAACTCAGAACTCATGTACAAGTAGAAGACGGTTCTTATTGGCCGAATTTTGATAAAATTATGTTGATATACATACAGTACATCTCTTTGAAATTCAACATAAAAAAAAAAAAAAAAAAAGAGGGTCGGAAAGGTCGGACTAGATTATATACTTTCAAAGTGTCTGTAGAGGTCTCATCTTGGAAGATTCAGTGAGAGCTCGATAAAGCTAAAGGCTTAACTCTGCTTCCACACTTCCTCTGGGTTGATTTAATAAATTTATTTTCTTTGCTGAGCCAAAAAAAACTCTGCTTCCACTCAACTTGAACAAAAATTGTTTGGCGAATATTCGGCAAAAGCATTCGCATTTGTTTGCTAAATCCCTCGCTTCAATTTTCGGCAAACCCCTTTGTTGTGTTAACTTTCTCAACAAGTTAGTTCTCTCGAATATTGTGGCATTAATTTTTTTTCTTTGAACAACGACAAAAAATTTAGAGATTGACTTATTCATAGAGGGACTATAATTCCCTTATTCATGGACCTTGTTATCTCACCCATCCATTTCGGGTTTGGACGATCTAAATTTTAATGAAACTTTTCTAGTAAAGAGTTTACCGAAAAAGTTTCATTAAAATCCGGACCGTCTAAAGAACTTTGGGAAGGTCTGGATTCATCTCCGTAAAAACTTATTCACAAAGCTCCATGAATAAGTTTTTCTCAAAAATTTTATGTTAATCTCAGAAAAGATGTATTCAAGATGACATCATAACAAGAGGCTTCTTGTTGTACTTTCCCCTCAATGTACCCTTTTCGAGATTATATAAAATATTCCGTTTGTCGTGAAAAAAAAAACAAGAGGCAAGCATCCAACACTAATACGGCCCCCCCTTATCACCTTTTTTGGGCTTCGGCCTCTGGATAGGCTTCATCCCATGTAGATGTTCTGGATTGGCTTCTAGCCAATCGTAGGTCTAGGTATCAGATTAAACTGATTGTTCTTTTAAACATGACATTATTTTTTTTTCTCCTATTAGTCTTGTAATAATTTCAAGATTAATGAATTTTTTTTTGCCATTCAGAAAAAAAAAATATCGCGAGAGAGATGGAATATATGGATTGGCTACATTGTCTATTAAAAAGGCTATGTTGGAGAAACTTGATCATGCAATTTTAATTAGTACATTTGCAATTAATGCAGCTAAAAACGTGAGAAGAGTAAGGTTAAATGACAAGTTTTCCATATATTGTGATGGTTATCAATTTTGGTTTTTTATGCTCTCAAATGAGTGTAATAATTTCCATATGAGAGTTTATTTTCCCCAAGTATTTTTTACAAAGTAGATTGATGGCCCCGTTTGAAAAAGTTCGCTTTAGACCTCACAAATGCCGGAGCCGACCTTGTTTGTGATGGAAATCTTTGTAATGTCTCCGGGCTATAAAATGAAATTACCGTTGTTGAAAAGAGAAAACCTTGTAATTAACAATGTCTTCTTTGTAGTTACATATTCAATTGTCACATAGGCAAGTCTTGCAAAGACTATTTTGCAGTCCCTTTAGGAAAAATGAGAACTAGTGAGAGAGAAAGAGCGAGAGAGAAAGAATGAGAGTGATGGAGTGAAAGGGAAGGTCCATGTTCCAGTGGCGTCAAGCAGAGACTATGGTGGATGGGTCCCTGTGATAAGGAATCACAGACCCCGTAGCAGTGGACGGAAAGTGGACAACAAGGAGCTTTTCACTTTGTTTGTCGACAACATTCCTGATGACAGAGATCATCTCTGGCTTACAAGGACCTTCAATAAGTTTGGGGTAGTAAAAGATGCTTTTATTCCAAGGAAGAGAAGTAAATGATCTGGCAATAAATTTAGGTTTGTTAGATTTGGGTGTCATGTGTCGGCGGGCATGGCCATATCCAAAATGAATGGTGTTTGGGTGGATGATAAGAGGCTGTTCGTCAAGGAGGCTTGCTTTGATCTTAAAGACGAAAAAAGGAAGCCCACGTTGCCTAAATTCCATGGAGTTATGGTACAAGGGTCTGGCCAGAGGGTTAAACAGAGCAACATTAATGTGGTAGGGGGAGGCAATGTTAATGATCCAGGTGGCTCTACCTGGAATAAATCTAATCCAACGAGATCTTTTGCTCAGACGTTGATGGGCGAAACATCAAACCCATCTGCTGCCATAGTCCCAGAAATTATTATAAAGTCCGATGGGGTGGGAAATGGATGGCTATTACGGAGTGCCATAGCTGTTTTGAGAAGGGCTCTCCTTGAATTCGTTGAAAGTCAGTTTCAATAAGGAGCATGTTGAGTCAATCCAAGTCCGAGCTTTGGGAGGGAGATCCGTACTCCTCACCTTTCAAGACAGTGAAGTCAAAGATAGTCTTATCAAGGGGCCATGGATGGAAAGATGGTTCGAAAAGGTGAAACCATGGCAAGGTGAACCGGCCAGCCTTGAAAGGTTTGTGTGGTTGAGTTGCTCCGGAGTTCCTCTGAATTCCTGGAATGCAGAGACCTTCAAACGCATTGGGGAATGTTGGGGACACCTCATTTCAATAGATGAGGAAACTCTAAAAGACCTCTCTTTTGCCAACGGAAAAATTCTTATAGCAACGGAGGAGACCTCAAGAATAGAACGATGGATCCAAATATTGGTGCACGGGGTTAAGTTCGATGTGCTGGTGAAAGAAGAAGCTTCGGTTGCTAATGTGGACGAGGTAGGAAGTTGGGCCTGGCCTCTGCAAAATCAGGCGTCCATGGTGGAGTTGCAGGCAAAAGGTGGTAGGGATTCAAAGTCGTTGGTGAAGGAGGTTGAAGACGAGGACGTGGAAAGCAATTTTCAAAATGCAGCCAATGAGAGGAGGAGAGTAGGTGTGGGGTTCAGAAGGGACAGTTCAGCAAAGGAGAAAATTTTACAGCTGAAAGGGACGGGTCAAGGTGAGGGTGGGGGCCCGAGGCTGCTGGGAGCTACCGAGAATTTAATGCTCCTCAGAGCTAGAAACAAGGATGACGTACAAGACGTTGAATCTGCTGTGGAGGATTCAGAGGAGTTGGGTCATCTGCCCCTAACCCAGTTGATGGGCCAAAACTGCAACAGCTTTCAAGAGTTTGGGCCGGATCAAGTTCAAAAGGGGTGTGTGCCGGGCCTTTCCCAAAATAAGGCCCAAAAGGCAGCCATGGAGCCCATTCCCGTCTTAAATGGTCCAAAACCTAGGGTGGAGGAATCATTGTTATCAGAGGCATCTTCCCTGGAGGATTCAAACCAGATGGTGGCCTGTTCTCCCCAATTAATTCCGAGCATAAACCTATTGGTGGACCTCAACGATGCCGGGTGCCGAAGGAGAAGACGAAGACAGTTAACAAACCTTATCCAGATTTATGAGGAGAGCTCAAGGGATGTGGAAGAGATTGATTCGGAGTCAACTTCCCCTGCTAATTCCGTTCACAGCTCTCAACACATCGTCGACGAGGTAAGGGCTACAATGGCCATCGGTTCTCAACTGCATGTTAATTTTCGTCTTGAAGATGATCAGATTTTGAAAAAGATGATCATTCTTGAAAATAAGGAGGCCACCCTCTTACGTGAGAGGGAGGCGGGTAATTAGGTACTGTTGTATCTGATTTGTGGTGTCCAATTTCAGTTAGTAAAGGTTTTATGCTGATAATCTCTTGGAACATTAGAGGACTTGGGAGTAGAGTTAAAAAGAGATTTCTTTCGAAGTTAATTAAAAAACGAAAACCAGATTTGTTGTTTGTTCAGGAGACTAAGTTGGGGTCTGTGAATCGCTTAGAGGTTCAACGGCTGTGGGGGACAAGTACTTTTGAGTATGCATGCTCAAACTCTATAGGTGCATCAGGGGGTTTGCTTACTGTTTGGAATGAGTCTTTTTTTAAAGCCTCTGCGGTGCTTGTTCACAGAAATTTCATTTTGGTCCAAGGGTCTATTGTTGATTTCCCCTGTACCTTGGTAAATATTTATGCTCCTAACTTAGTGGTCTCTCGTAAAGAACTTTGGGAAGAATTGTTGGTGCTTAAGGATAATTCCCAGGTTCCGTGGTGTATCGGGGGTGATTTCAATGAAATTAAGGAGGTCTCTGAAAGAGTGGGGTGCTTGAGGATGGAGAGAGGTATGAGGGAGTTTAGGGAGTTCTGCAATAATATGGAAGTTATGGATATTCCTATGTTGGGTAGGAAGTTCACATGGACAAACTATCAAAATTTTGCAATACATAGCCGTTTGGATAGATTTTTGTTATCTCAATCTTTCATTGACAGGTTTAAGGTCCTTCAATGGGGGTTACCAAGGCCAATTTCAGATCACTGCCCTATTATGCTTCTTGATGATAATAGGGATTGGGGTCCTAAACCTTTCAGGTTTCAGGATATTTGGTTGGATGATCCCAAATGCATGAAGCTAGCGAAACAGACTTTGGGAGGAGTTTCAAGTGAATGGATGGGCTGGGTTTATGATCGTACAGAAACTAAGAGCTATTAAAGATAGATTGAGAGTGTGGAATAAAGAGGAATTTGGGGATATCAATAGTACACTGCAAGATACCGAAGCCAAACTACATCAGTTTGATATTCTAGCTGAAAATGGGCCATTGAATGAAGAGGAAAAAGCATCGAGATGCCTAGTAAAGTCAGAATTCTGGAGACTCTCAAAACTTTCGGAGTCCTTTTGGAAACAAAAATCCAGAATAAAGTGGCTGAAATTGGGTGATAGAAACACCAGATTTTTTCAAATCACGGCAAACAACAGATTCAAAAGGAATTTGGTGGGATCAGTAAAGGTTGCTGGAGTGACGATCGTCGAGCCAGAACATATAAAAGAAGCTGCCTCAAATTTTTTCCGAAATAATTTTTCAGAGGAAAGGAGGACTAGACCTTTGTTGGGAGGTTTGTTCCCTAGGAAACTAAGCACAGAGACAACATTACTACTGGAGAATCTTTTTGAGGAGAAGGAAATTCTAGCAGCTCTTAAAGGATGTAGCAGCCTTAAAGCCCCTGGTCCCGATGGCTTCAACTTCTCTTTTGTAAAGAAAGGATGGGAGTTTATGAAAGAGACGGTACAACAATTCTTTTCGGAGTTCCATGCCAACGGGAAGCTCACTAAAGGTATCAACTCCACCTTTGTCGCTTTGATTCCTAAGGTTGCATGCCCTGTGTCTTTTAATTATTATAGGCCTATTAGTATGGTGGGTTGGGTCTACAAGGTTCTATCTAAAGTGTTGGCTAATAGAATCAAAGCGCACATGCCATCTATTATTGGGGAAGCTCAAGCCGCATTTGTGGGTGGGAAGCAAATTCTAGACGGTGTTCTCATAGCCAATGAGGCTATCCACAGTTGGAAACATAGTGTGAATGGAGGCCTTATCCTAAAACTTGACTTCCAAAGGGCGTACGACTGTGTCAATTGGAACTTTTTGATTGATATGCTAGCACGGTTTGGATTTGGGGATAGGTGGCGCAGATGGATTTTGGAGTGTGTCTCATCAGGGTCTATGTCCATTCTGATCAACGGGTCGGCTTCTAAAGAATTTAATATGCAGAAGGGACTCAGGCAAGGCGACCCCCTATCACCTTTTCTATTTAATATAGCAGCGGAGGCCCTCAACTTAATGCTAGAAAGAGCTAAGGAAAGCAATATTATCAAAGGTACTAAAATGGGACGCAATGGGGTTTCTATTTCGCACTTACAGTTTGCGGATGACACCATTCTCTTCTGCAATAATGATCTAGGGGAGATGGCAAATATCAAAAGAATCCTAAGGTGATTCCAATTGATGTCAGGTCTGAAAATTAACTTCTTAAAGAGTTCTCTCAGTGGAGTGAATGTTCCGCATGAAGCTGTGGTGTTGCTAGCCGATATAATGGGATGCAAAGTGGAACATCTTCCTATCAAGTACCTTGGATTGCCATTGGGTGCAAACCCTGGTAGAATTAAGACCTGGGACCCTGTTATCGAACGGACTGAAAAGCTCTTAAGTGTTTGGAGAAGCCAATGTATTTCGTCGGGAGGAAGGCTGACTCTTATTAATTCCAACACTGGAAATGTGCCTATCTATTTTATGTCGCTGTTTAAAATGCCAGTCGCAGTAGCAAGAATACTGGAGAAACTACAAAGGAATTTTTTTGGGGTGATACGGCGGACAAAAAGAAGATGCACTTGGTTAAATGGGATGAGATAGCAAGGAAAAAAGACGACGGGGGGTTGGGGGTAAAGAGGATGCTTCAGCAAAACTTGGCACTCTTGGCCAAGTGGTGGTGGAGATTTGGCAACAATAAAGAATTACTCTGGGCGAAAGTTATCAGAGGGAAGTACGGGTTGGATGCAAATAGTTGGCTCCCATATACTAATGGGTCAGGCTCGGTATCTAAAATCTGGGCAGACATTTGCTCTTTGGAGGATCCATCTTCACAGTTGGGCTATTCAGTGCGAGAGAGCTTTAGTATCAAAGTTAACTCAGGGAACGCGACCTTGTTTTGGGAGCATTCCTGGTTGGGAGAGACCCCGCTGAAAACAGAATTCCCGAGAATCTTCCTACTATCAGTTCAAAAGAAGGAAATGATTTGTAATATGAGGAGTGAGGCAGATGGAGGCTCATGGGAGCTGTTGTTCCGTAGAAGGGCTTTCGGTCGAGAAAGGCAAGAGTTGGATAATTTAATTCAGTGAATTCAAGGTGTGACTCTAAATCCATCTCAACCTGACTATATACATTGGAGATGGTCGGCTGACGGAATTTTTAGCGTTAAATCAGCGTATGGGAAATGGGATCAGCTCTCCCATTCCAATAACGCTCTGCTGGGTTCACTATGGAAAAACTTGTGCTCTCCAAAAGTGGAAGTCTTTGCGTGGATGGCTGTTAAGGAGAAGGCGGCAACCAAGTCTGTCCTTTTGAGCAGGAACATCATTAGTGAGATCCAATTGGCTTTGTGTCCTCTTTGTTTGCTGCATCTGGAAACCTATCAGCACCTATTCATCCATTGCCACTTTTCTTGGACTGTGTGGTCTATCATTTTGGATTGGTGGAGGGTCAAGTGGGCATGCCCAGCCTCTGTTCCGATTCTAGCGAGTTGGTGGCTTGATAAT
>BPLS01002890.1:0-13894 GCA_019656275.1 Rhododendron kiyosumense
TTTTTTTTTTTTTTTTGTTACCGGAAAAAAAAAAAAAACAAACATCCCGATTTATCACAACACCATCGCGATTGCCAAATTTAGGCAAAAGCAAATTCATGCCAAAAATGCTCTGCAGTTTCTTAAAAGCAAGCATATGCTATATATAAGGAAACAACCCGGTATAGTGAAAAGCGAAGTGCACGCCTGAAGCGCACATTGACAAAAGAGCTAGAGTAGAATGTACCTTACCAAGTGACAAAACATCCCAATGCATCACAACACCATTGCGATTGCCAAATTTAGGCAAAAGCAAATTCATGCCGAAAATGCTCTGGAGTTTCTTAAAAGCAAGCATATGCTATGTAAGGAAACAACCCGGTATAGTGAAGCGAAGCGCACGCCTGAAGCACACATTGACAAAAGAGAGTAGAATGTACCTTACCAAGTGACAAAATGACCCAATATCATCGATTATGACATCTATTATTGAAAGCAACACATATAGTAATAAGCAAAGTACCATACTTGGAAGTCTAAAAGGTAGAACGTCAATGATCATACATGAGATTCAAATGACGACATATGAAACGCAGACACGGTCGGTAACAAAAGATCATACTACACATCCATCAGAAACTAATCTTTGAAAGTTTAGCTTTAGAAATTAGAAACGTGATGAAGTAATAGCAGGCTAATAGCGGTCTAATATGGAGCGCCGTAGTCTTGTATAAGAAGCGCCAGTGGAAAACGTATTAGGATTTAGGGCATTTTATATGAGTCGTGATCTGGTGAGCTGTGATCTCATTAAAAGCTCTAATCTGGTGCGTTGAATCTTATTCACGTTAGATTGACTTCAACAAATGAACAACAGACAAAGATTTCTAACCATAATATACTTATGAATATAATGAAGCTGATGCCTGATGATTTGTGCATTGATCTCACATATGAGGAGGGCATAGACCACTAGACACATGACTGTAAGGAACTCTTTGTAGGCCAAAATCTTCTAATCAAGCTAGCTCGGGGGAAGATAGAAGAACGATAAACGATGATCACAAGTTCGGCTGATGGATGATAATTCCTCACCATAATACACCTTACGCGTCGCAATTTGTAACTTCCGTTATCCTGCAATATTTGTACACAACTATTAAAACGGAATACATCCTTAGTAGCAATAACATTGTGTTGGTGTCCATAGCTCATTCCAAAAAACCCACACAAAGCAAGAATATATGTTCGAACCTTGTCCATCACTTGAGCATTGACTTGCCTTCTCCACTGCACAGCAGAATTCATATATATAGCAGAGAAAACTAAACAAGCAAAAACATCTCTACATCGAAAACATGTAAATGCGGTCAAAACAAAGTGTCTTCCGAATATGAGAGAAACGCAACCGTAAGCAGAGTACCGCATCAAGCATGAGATAACAAAACAAAAGAATGAAAGCTGACGCAGTTGTTCGAGTACATCTTGATCCCTGAGGGTTTCAGCATTCATATAGGAACAAGCATAATGGATTTACAAAATTGCATAATACAATTGTTAATTAGTGTGGTTCGTCGCCATTTTTGTGAAACTATTCCTCAAGCAAGGCAGCCGATAAGTCATCGAAGGGCCCGAACATTTTCTCTTACCAAAACTCCACTCTCCCGGAGTTTGTTTCCTATTTGATCTTTTCGAAAAACATAAGCATGTGAAATTCAACATCTTGGAGCAAAGTTGCACCATTTTCACATAACATACATTCCAAAACGTAATTCTCCAGAGCATCAGCATTCCCTAGTAACTAAATATATATGAGACAGAGAGAGAAAAATAGCTGCCACAACTTGGAAAATGGGAGACTCCAAAGAACAAATCGACCCAAAAAACTGTTGACCAGCAATCCACCATTGCCAACTCAAAGAAACAAACAGCCAAAATCCTTGAGCTTAAAAGTGAAGCTCTATCTAACACGAACTGGATTAAGGTGATATGGTGGAAACTGGAAATAATTTGCCAAAAGTGGTATCAGACTACCAGAGACAAGGCTTGGAACCGGGGCTTTGAGTCATCCAGTTGGATCGTGGTTGCTTGGGTGCGAGGTTGTAGGATGTGGGCAACCAAATGAACCAATCCACCATTGTATACTCAGAAGAGACAATCGCTACTACCCTAGAGCTTAAAAGAAAGCCCTCCCTAATGCTAACGGCGTTTGGTGAGATGGTGGAACTTGACCACCTTAACCAAAACAACTTATTCCCGCATTAAGCATTCAAGCTGCAAATGTTGGCACCTCTCTTAAGGAGGCAGAATAAGCACAATTGAACTTCAAAGATGCAATAAACACGCTCCATGTTTACCATCCAAAAATAGAAACGATTCAAACGAATAAGGGTTACCACTATACATTTCTTTTCCTCCAAGGCTGCGTGCAAAAATGATGCGGGTATTGAGTCTGTTGACAACTTCACTCAAAGAAGATGGTGTGTGTTCAATCCAACGGGAAAGCTATAAGCATGATAGCACCGTAGCAAAGCAATGAATGTGTTCTAATTTTCAGTACAACGGTTATTGTACTGTTATTTACAGAAGAGCGTACCATATGAATAATGAATCCCAACTTTTGAAGATTCGCGCTTTGTTATGACTCATTGTGATTCTTTTTCTTTTTGTGATACTTATGTGGTTCTTTTTTATGAGATTATGCATTATTTTCCTTATGGCCCTTTGACACAGTAGTCACGAACTTTTTGTGAACAAACTACAAGATTGTGTTCGAACCATGTGTGTGTTTCTTTTCAACTGTTAACATAATAATAGGAAATATTATGTTGCCTTATTTTCTAAACTTTATTATTCTGTTGTTAGTTTAAGCAGATTATTATTTATGTTTCCTAGTTAGTCTGGATTTCTTTATTATGCGTATTTCCTTGTTATGAATCTTGTAGCCTATACAAAGGCATGCTAAGTTATGGTTTGAATACAATCAATAATACATCTTTCGCTTTTCTTCACATGATATCAAAGCTATAAGATCTAGGTCTTGTAGAATTTTCGCTCCCAGCAGGCGGCCTAAACTTCACCGCCGTCTGCCGGACACTGGTAGTAATATGTAACTGATTCGTGCACTCGAATTTCACCTCAAATCTCTACTGTCATGACTTTTCTCGCTCATGGCTGTTTTTGGCTCTCCTAGCCGTTTCTCTTTCCCGGCTTCTCCTGGTTTGGTTTGGTTTGGCTTGGCATGGCATGGTTGCTCCTGGTTTCTCCTAGCTTTTTCAAACTCAAGTTGATAGATCCACTTGAGTTTGAGGGGGGGATGTTAACATAATATTATGAAATATTATGTTGCCTTATTTTCTAAACTTTATTATTCTGTTGCTAGTTTAGGCAAATTATTATTTATGTTTCCTAATTAGTCTGAATTTCCTTATTATGCATATTTCCTTGTTATACATCTTGTAGCCTATATAAAGGCATGCTAGCTTATGGTTTGAATACAATCAATAATACATCTTTCACTTTTCTTCACATCAACAATGAACCATACACTTTTCCCTTAAAACAAGTCATAAAATAGTACAGGATAAGAAGCAAGAACCAAAAACATATCCTTAACAATAGTTGTAGTGGCCCCGGGAATGAGGCTCGAACCATTCCCGAACCAGGTGCCACCGAGCTCCATTCCTGGAGCCACTACAATAGTCATAAGCATTTATGATTTCGAAAGCTAGTGAAATTCACAAGCTCCATATTAGTGAAATTCACTGACTTGGAGCTCATGAATTTCACTAATTTATGTGGTTGCTAGTCGAAAAAAATGCCAAAAAAGTCTTTGGTCGGAAAAAGTTGCCAGACAAAGGTGTTTGCCAGCCGGAAGTGGTTGCGAGGAGAAGGTGAGAGGGGAGTGAACTGAAAAATTGCATTTAGTGAGGTTTAATAATATTTGAAGGGAAATGATTTTTCTATTTCGTTTTTTGTTAACGGCACTCCACTGCAAGTGCATTTTTGTGCAAAAATGCACTTGCAGGTCAGTCTTGTTAACAAAAAATGAATGACAAAATCAGCAGCCTATTTGAAACGTAAAAGGGTAAATTTATCCTAAGGTTGTACTTAGAGATAATTAAAAACTGAGTTCATATTTAATGAGAATTAAGTGCGTTTTTTTTCCCCATCCTTAGAGGTAATTTGTTGTTCACTACCCCTTTAAAATAGTAGTCACAAACTTTTGTGAACAAACTACAAGATTGTACTCGAACCAAGTGTGTGTGTTTTTTTAGTATAAAATATTTATGAACCGGCCGTGTGTTTTCTCAATTATGAAGCATACACTTTTCCCTAAAACACAAGTTATAAAACAGTGCAGGATAAGAAGAAAGAACCAAAATGGATGAGGATACTCTCCATAGAATAGTGTGAGGGTTTGCATTCAGACCGTTCATTTCGACAATTAATGATTCAGATTAAAAACAAACTTTTTTGGGGATGAGTTAGAAAAGAGTTAATTTTTCTCAAGAAGAGTTAATTTATATTCCGGACTATTGATTGTCGAGATAAACAGTCCGAATCCCATAACAATTTTCGCACGATTCTCACAGGGAGGAATCTTCACAAAGGATCTCGAAGCCAAAAACATATCCTTAACAATAAGCATTTTAAAGCATCACTCGTTTTACCTGGTGCAACAAACCGACTCTAATGATCTCCTTTGCAACACCTCTGAATTTTTCCAAAGGCAGAGCACTTTCTATAGCCAACAAAGTGGGACTAGTTGGATAGATAGCTCTTCCGCGACAACAAAAGTCATTCCTCAACTTCTCAACCGACTTCAGATCGTTCACGTTTATCATTGGAATAGTAGATTTCTTTTTTCTTTACTTCACTTTTTCTAAAAATAATTTTCATGCACAATATTTCTGACAACAGAACGGAACCTAAGTTTGAAATTTGAAAAACGTCGAGAAAAGAAAGGAAAAGTGAGAGAAACTATACCTTGCACAATTCAAGAATTTTTTTTTTTTTTCTTCTCTCTTTATTCTCTAAGCCAAACAATAGGGGAGAATTTTTTTTTTTTAATCTTCCTTTCCTTTTGCACAAATTCCAAAGCTTTTTTTATCGTCAATTCCAAAGCTGTTTGTTATAGGTTTTTTTTTTTTCCTTCAGTTTTTTACCTTTAAGTTAAAAAAATTGACATTTAATTTCATTAAGGAGAGATTAAATATTTAATTACCACTAGGTCCACTTTTCAAAAATACATTTACCATTAATAAAAGTGCCACTCTAAAGTTTTAGGGTATGCCAGGATTTTATGGTTGGGTACCCTAAAATCTTAGGGTACTCTAGGGTTTTAAGGTACCCTAGGGTTTATGATACCTTAGGGTTTAGGTTTAAGCGCTTTTATAGAGCCCTAGGGTTTAGGTTTAGACACTTTTATAGGGCCGGTTTTAGGGTGCACTTTCATATTATAAAGTTTTAGTGGTTTATGCACTTTTATGGGATACCCTAGAGTTTAAGCACTTTAATAGGGTACCCTAGGGGTTAGGCACTTTCATAGGATTTTAGTGTTTCGTTAATTAGAGGAGACCCGGTGGGAATTACTTTATTTTTCTGAACCTAAAGGTAAAATGTCCCTTTTTTTTGCCATTTGTCAATCTTAATCTACACTATTCTATGGGACTTAGGCTCCGTTCCAAAACGGGTTTAAGAACTTATTTTTTGTTCAATAATAAGGCTTGTTCCACAAAATAAGGAATAAGTACTTATTTTTTGGTTAAGACAACTTTAAACTCAAAAATTATGTGTTTACGCAAATAATTTTTTTATCAATATGGATCTTATTTGATAGATTTTATTGAGATCTTTAATACGGTGCAAAAAAAATTAAAAAATTATTTTTCATTTATGTTATTTTTAAGTTTGAAAATGTGAAATAAGCTACTTATTTGGGTTTTGTGGAACAACCCTTCTTATTTTCTTTGAGAAGATCCAAAATAAGTACTTATTTTTTAAGAAGGTTTCTGGAACGGGGCCTTAAAGAGAGAGAGATTGGGCTTATTGGGATCGAACTGCCCATGTGTACGAAAGTATGTAAAGTAATCCTACCCTGCCCGTGTGGGGGTTTCTCTTTAGAGTGCCAAGATAAGAACGAAAAGAAAACGAGAGTAATTGCCAATTGAGTTTTAGGATTTTCTCTGCGTCCTTTTGTTTTGGGCCTTCAGTCTGTTCAGTGAATCGAGCCTTCTTGATTTTCTGGGCTGACAGGCAGGCTACATGACGCAGAGCGGAATTCACAAAAGCGTAGTTAGCGTACTACTCCAAATGAGATAGGTACTTAAATTCACGAGTTGTTCTTGTGCACAAGAAGAGAAAGAAACTCTAAAATATTATTGATAAAAACTGAAGCAAAGCATTAGGTTACAACCCTTTTTATAAGACGTATCCCGAAACCCTAAAAACATAAGTCGAAAAATAAAAAGTTCCAAAATTTGGGGAAACTCCTAAAATTGAAAACAAGCAAAAAAAAAAAGAAGAGAGAGAGACCTTTCCAAAAAGAACCAACTAGAAAGGAATTACGGTTTAAGAGTTATTAACAAATTAAAATTTCCTAAAACGACAAAATAATCAAATTGAAGGCCTAAACGAATATTTTGGGCGAAAAAACACCACACATCACGATCTTAATTAGGGTGGTGTGTCTTGACCATGGCACGACGAAAAGGCAGCCCACCAAATTTGGTCCCAATCAAAGCTCATCCAAACCAAATTTTGCCAAATTGGGTAGTTTGCAAATAAGCATCATTTGGGTTTCTGAGATTTCGATCGGTCCAATTGATCATGAAATTGGCTCTCCACGTGTTCTACGTCACTCCATATATACTTCCTCCAACCCACGAATGTCCCCTGCGAATTTTCGTTCATTTTCAAATTCCGAAAATATATATTTTTACATATTATTTTCCCTATTTTTATACCAAATTAAAGTATGGTGTAAAAATTCAATAAATATAATTGAGAAATATATTTTTTGGGATATATAAAATATACAAAAAATCGTGGGGGACATTTAAAAGTGGGACGGAGGGAGTATTACAACATAGAATTCGAATATTTTTAGTAATTGATCTAATACGTTTAATTTTTCATTCAAAATTCAGGACCCTAAATTTTAAAAGAATTTTGAAGAAAAGTTGGACAATTGTATGCTCAGCATCTCCTTGATCCGAACCGCAAAAATCATAGGGCTTGCTGAGAATAGCATTTAGTAAAAAAAATTATCCTAGTTGGATATCGATTGGTATCATAATAGTTCATATTATTCAATTTTAATCTTTTTCAAAAAATAATTCATCAAGAATTTTTGGGATAGTGCGTTCTAAAACAAAAAGAATTGAAAGATTAAATCAAGAATTTAAAGTAAATTTTTGTTCACCAATATTGTATAAATTAGCGGGGGTTAAATGGGATGTTAAAATTAATACAGAAGGGTCTAGAGATTATCTATAGTATTGGGCCCCAAAGCTCGCCCCTCATGGGGCTCAAACTGAGGCCTCCACGAAGTATAATCATATGGGCATGTTCATTTTTGGGTACTTAAAATTCCTGCATACGGTTTTTGATAAAATTTATCTATATATCTCTCTCCATTTCTTATACTTCAAAAATTTTCTCAAAACTCAAACCGAACAAGAATATCTGTTGGATACCCCCACGTGATACTATAAACTCTATCTCCAATGTGCACACCATAGAGATTGTGGATAAGAGTTTGGGCCGGCATCGCGACACAATGTATCCCGTTCGTTTAAGAATTTTGAATTTTAATTATTATTCTATTTTCCTTTAATCATTATTCTCAATTTTTTTTTCTCTCTGATCACTATCCTAATTTTCAATTATTACTGTATTTTTGTTTACGCTCATTATCTACAAATTCAAATCCAAAATTTCAAAACGAAAGGAAAGGAGTCGGGATGATTAGGCCTTGTTCTTCTAAAAAAGCCAATGGCTTTCTCGCAAAAAATGAGCCAAATAAACTAAAAAAAAAACGAAAATAAGCCAATAAGCCAATTGTTTCGTCTTTATTAAAAAAAATTAGATTTCGGTTAAAAAAATTTACTTTTTAGATTTCTCTTATCATGAGGATGCAATAATCCCCAAAAAATTGACAATAAACCAAGTAATACAAAAAAAAAATTGAATAAAAACAAAAAATAAGCTAAAGTGATTTATTTATCCGAACACCCTAGTCGTACGGGAGGCCAAAGAGGGTTCCACAAAAGCGGAGGGATTAGATCGTCAGAACACACAAGTGAAACAGTTGCTGCGTCATCATGGGAGTAATGATGGTGCTGTACGTAATAATAAGTATAAAGTGAGAAGAGACAGACAGGCAACAGAAGTCATCATTATTAAATGCCGGTACAGCAAACAGTACTTTAGTGTTTCTCCTCTGCTAGGGTTTGCTTAAATCATGGTAGCCGCACGAGTACACTCCTCTGGAACTTGCCCTCTTTGGTCAGGAGTCATGTCAAAACCTCCTGAAAAGAAAAGAAAAACCATCAGAGATCCGATTCATCTTCGGGCTTCTGTGGGTGAGAGTTTTGTTTACATATCTATCATTGCAATCTTTATTTATATATAAATTCAGTACGATAGATTGCATCTTTGTCTTGTCTCTCTTGTTTAAAGGCTGATAGATCCAATCAAATTCTTGCTTCTGCAGGTAGTATTCATTCATTCGAGGATAGGATTGCATATGTATATATGCATCTTAAAAATGAAGAAGAACTGCCAATTACGATCGGTTGTTTCCTTATTGGTGAGTTCTCCCTCCTCTTTTTTCCCCTTTTTCTTAATTGCATACGGAACGGAATTAGACGCGTAAGATACCGAATTTGGTTAATCAATCTGTACATACAAGATTTAAAACCTTCATTGTCTTGTAAACAATTTGATTATAGAAAAGTAATAATAGTGGGTCAAAACACACAAACATTTTTTCTGCACCTTTTGTTTGATTTTTGGTTTTATGAAGTGTGAAGCTGTGTGCTGCTTTATGTCTATTGTTCTTATTAATTTGAAACCTAATTCTTTTCATCTTTTGCTGATTAAAATAAAAATTAAAAAAACATAGATCGATGGGCTATACATAAATTCTACTGATATTGAATCTTAAATTCTACTGATATTCTACTGATATTGAATCTTAAATTCTACTGATATTGAATCTATATACTCATATTCTTTTCAGGTTTATAGAACTTCCCCAACCATGAACTTGGACAAAGGAGGAGGACACGGACCTATTGAATCATCGATCATGATTCGTAATGAAAATTTTCAAATCCGCAAATCCAAAACAATCTTAGAATTGCGGATTCGTTAGCTCTGCTCAATTACAAAAATAGAGAAATGACTTTCCCTCAGCGGTTGAGGTTGAGATGATTACGGTGGAAGCATTTAAGATCCTTAACATTCTAGACCTCCTGTCAATTGCTCAGGTGAGAGAAGATTATCCCCTCCTCTCTATCTCTCTCTCTTTCTTCCCCTTTTTTTGTGTTTTCAATCCCTGTCTAAGTATGGAAGTAATTAATGTAATGTACAGTCACATTCATGTCTACACACACTCGCATAAGCGTAGGAGTTGCATATGATACATGTAGGTAGACATGAGTAAACTTACAACTCTATAGTCTAGAAGCAGCGGCAGAGGGAGGCTAGGTCCAGTTGGGACCAAGCCCCAAATTAATCCTCTCCTTCTTTTAGGGGTGCAGTGTAGTAATCTAGGAACCGAATCATCGTTACAGTCTTACATATATGAAACCAAACCATTAGACCGGTCTGATTTGGTTCAGTTTTCGGTTCTAAACCATGTTAACATCTTAAATTTTGCCACACAAAATAAATAAATAAATAAACATGAATAACATACCACTAGTTCTTTAAAATTGCTATCAAAATAGACCGCCTAAATGATTGCATCAGCTTCATTAATCCTGAAAACTGAATTTGGTGGGTAGTGGGATGTCCTGTATTATACTCTTTGTTGAGACAATGCAACATATTTACTGGCATAGGTTTATTTGAAAACGGTTCGGTTTGGTTCAAATCACGGTTCTGAAAATCAGAATATCTAGTTCGAACTAAGTCCATAGGCCCACTTATAGGTCCGATTTTAATGCCCATAGGATGGAACTAAGCCCACAAGACGGAAAATTGATGGACTTGGATTTTAATATGGGCCATACTTACTAATCCTAGTCGGCCAGGAAAGTCAGGAGCCCTCCGAGAATCTAAAAGAAGAATTGGTAATTTTTCGAAGGTGGAATTAATTTTCCATGACATCATCACAGAAAGCAAAAAAAATGACATCATCACTGGTCATGATTTCATGATGCAATTTTATGGGGGAGTGATTTTTATAGTCCCTAATTGTTAACCTCTCTCCAAAATGGGAATGTGAAAATCAACTTCTATTAGGACTTGATTTTCGGACTCTTCTTTTGGAGTGAGTTAACATGCGGATGCGAATATCAATTCCCACTTACTGTTTTACTCTTATTATTTATTTGATTTAAAGAGAGACCGAGTTAGTCATCAACAGAGTTGGGTGGGTTACAAGTGGGCTCGTATGTTCAAAAAGAGTCCTGCTAGCCGTACCGATCAAAACATAGGGATTTCGTATCGACGGCCGCGCCCGGCCGTCTCTTGCTGCCAGACGGCCGATCCGAGCTGTCCAAAAATTCTATAAAAAAAAACCGAGGGGCCTTCACGGGAATCAACGGCATCCGATGTGTGTAGGATGCTTGGATCAAGTACCCTATTTTTCATGTGTATGGACGGCTCGGATCGGCCGTCCGGTCGGTACGAAATCCCTATGTTTTTGGTTGGTACATATTGGTTTTTCGGTTCGAAAAATGGGTTGGGATAGAAATTTGTGGCCATGTTTAGATCCTACAACTGACACTAAACTCTGCATTTTTTCAGTTTCTTTTCAGTAGATCTAGAGAACATAAAGGGAAAATGACAGTCCAAGGCGTGTTTTGATAATTAATACCCACCAAGGACATTTTCAGCATTAACGAATGTTCTTCGCATGTCCTTGGCGGGTATTAATTATCAAAATACATCATGGGTCCTAATTAGATCATAATTAGGATCATAATTAGAATAAAAGAAACTAAGACCAAATAGAGGCCCTAAACAGCTATTTCGACTAAAATTTGTGTTAACATAATTAGAATAAAAGAAACTAAAACCGAATAGCTTCCTACTAGCTTAAGTAATTTTTTGTCATTTCAGCTTGTATATTACACAACTACTTCATAGCTGACCAGAATAATGCGTAACAAATAGATTACAGAACACAAAACATGCGCCGCACAATAACATACAAAATGTGTTGCACATGAACCATAAAATTCATACCTGACTGTATATGCATCACTTTTCCTTTTTACGTTGCGTACCTATTCGTTAATATACCAATGTCTCAAAATATTCGTAACATGAACTATGTTCATTACATTGCTACTATGGTACACATTATGTGCACCATAACCTTTGACGTCTTTTAAAAGTGATTCTATGGAACTTAAAAATTCTCTGTAACTCTATTTTTTATTCACATTCAATTGAAATATCTCATTTATTGCCAAAAAGTTACCTCTATCTATTCAACTAAAATCGGAACCATTTTTCCCTTTACATTCTCCATCTGCCCTAATCCATCCCTCCAGTGTAATGTTTCAAAAGTCTTGTTTCTTTCTTGATATTCTTTTTAGCATTTTTATTCTTTTTAGCTCATTTTTTTAATTGTTTATTATTCTAGCATTGCTTATCACAATTTTATTTTGGTTGAAGTGTGTCTAAACAATGCCCCCACTATCCTAATTTTCTGATTCTGCCACTGTCTACAAGTATGACTGATATCATAGTTTAGAGGAATATATACATTACACCCAGTAATTGAACGAAACATAGAAAAGAAATAGTTCAAGTTTTGTTTAGTAAGTAACATTTTTGTTTATAATTTTCTGTATATGTTGGACTCTAGATCAAAACTAACCCAAACAAAATTAGACGCTAGATCGATTTCCAATTGATATTGAAATCTTGAAAAAGAAACAAGAAATTTGAGATCTAAACATTGTATTAGGGCTGCCTAAAATATCCGGTTAACCTGTCTGAACTGAATCGAATTGTATGTTTTGAATTGAATCTGTGGATTAATGGTCAAATACGGGTTCAAAATTTAGAAAATCGTGAGAAACTATTTGGTCCACGAACTTTTATTTTGAAATCGTAGATTAACCGAACAGGACTGCGAGATATTTAAAAATAATAATAAATAAAAACCTATTTGGTGAATAATTATAATTTTATCAATTGTTATTAAAAAAATTTAATTAATTTACTTTAATGTGATATATTGTAATATTATAAAAGTGGAGGGAGTAAACTGTAACTTCATTCTTAGAGAAAAAAGAAAGAAAACGTTAACAGTTATGCATCATTTCATTGTTAATTGCTGACTTGCAAAAAAAAAATTCCATCTTCACTCGTAACCCTGCACAAAATCGGACCAGACTGTGAGATACTACCAAACCAAATAAAATTGAGCTTTATATCCCAATCACTTGGGGTGGGCTAGATGAATTCTTTTTCTCTATCGAGCTCTGTAGAGGGTCATTTGTTCACACAAATCCATTATACTCATATCTTTGCACACAACAACATCTAATATCTATTTAGCTCTACCCCTCACTCGTAGCATTGCTACCTAAGCTATCATATCTGCTTTTTGAACTACTATATTTCTTGGTCTACGGTAGACATGTCTAAACCACCTTAGCCTATTTTCCCTCAACTTCTCCTCTATAGGTGCTACACCTATTATCTCACGAATTTTTTCATTTCTAATCTTATCTCGTCTAGTCTTACCACACATCCGGACTATGAGAAATTAAAATAATATATATAGTAAATAATAATAAGGTTACACCTATTCTTTTAAATTAATTTTAGCTATTTGACAATCATTATGAACTCTTAAACCCAAGGGGGGTAAACAGCAATTTTTTCCAAACCCTAATCAGTATCATACTCCGATAGTATCAGTGGCACAGCGGCGCCGCTTCTTTCCTCTCTTCGTAGATTTTCTCGAGGCCTAACGGCGGAGATACCAAACCACAGAGAGAGAGAAGCTCCGATTAATCCCTACGCTTTCCACCTCAACAATCCTTCGAATTAGGTAACTGATTGTACGTAAGTTTGTGTTGGCTTTAACTGATTGTTTTGTGCTTCATTCATTGTAAGATATTTTCATATTTTGAGTGAGGTTTGGTTTATTATGCTTTAGTATAATCGGTGAACTGTGTAATGTGTTTACTTTGTAGGGAACTATTGAATTATTGAGCTACTGTAATGTGTAATGTGTTTGCTTTTTTGAAGTACGTTGTTTACTTTGCTGGGAAGTATTGAAAATCCAGGCTTCAACTCATATCTGGTCATTTTGGTTTAGTTCCTTGATTAGTAATTGGTGAAATTCAATTAAAATCCTATGGTGTTTTCAGCTTATCATGGCGTCAAAGGCAGCTGAAGGCCCGTCGGACAGTGCAGGCTCCGGTAATAGTGTGAAAACCGAGGAGCCTGTAGCCAAAGACCCTCCTAAGTGTGATGGAGACGCTGGAAATGGTGCAAGTACCGTGGAAGGTGCAGCAGCCACTCCTGAGAGTGTTGGAGGTTCTGAAGAAGCTCGTAGTTACGGGGGTGGGGGCCAAGGCACCAACAGGGAAAGCCGCCATAAATCCCCTGGAGGAAGCTTTGCGGCGGACAACCACTTTCCTGTCCAAGCGGGAGGAACGTTTGCTGCGCCCACCCCCGTAACTACGAGCTTCTTCAGAACCTCCAACACTCTCAG
>BPLS01002980.1:0-11283 GCA_019656275.1 Rhododendron kiyosumense
ATTACTAATTTACTAGTAGTTCATTTGATATATGTCTAGCTTTATTTATGGGATTGTGAGTGTCTTAGGCTATAAATAGGTGGTTAGGGTCTTTAGTAGTCAGTTCTTTTTTTCATTTTGAAACTAGAATATTTGAGAGCATAGCTCTTTGTATTCTGATTCTATCCCTTTGATTTGGTTCCATCAAAAAGTACACAAAAATTGCAAGTGCATGTAAAGTACATAAAAAGCTAAATATTTACATAAAAAACTACATGAACTCATAAACATATGTGAAAGTGTTTTGAAGGATGTGAAAAGAGCCTTGAAAAGCTGAATATTATGGCGTTACTTCTACCTTAACCACCACCCAATGAGTGGTCGTTACCATGGCAAAAAAAAATTGAAAGTGCAATTTACTCCCAAGTGTTGAAAAAAAAGCTAGAAAAACTTGAGCTGGGGCATCTGTCCCCACTGGAGCTTTGCTCCCTCCAGGACTGGTTGTCCACATAACTCCCATCCATTTGTCTTATCTTTGTCTTTTTGTTTGTCTACATATTTGATGGTGGGTTACTTTCTGCCAACTTAGTTGTATATTGTAATGTGAAGCAACTTAGATCATTTGGGAGTCGCCAAGTTAGTTGCTGCACATGCGAAGCCGGTGAATTATATGTTTTTCTTTAAATACTATGAGTCTGGGAATCTGGCAGACAAACTACACGTGGAGGAGTGGAATCCAAGTTTTGATGAGGTGCTCAGAATATCAATCCAGCTAGGTATGCGTTTTGTTATCTTGGCAAAATATGATTTTGGTTTAATTTGGTGATGAGAGCATTTAACTTCCTCTCTGAACTGGAATTGTTTACACATTCATTAATTTCCTTGTGATGAGAGCATTTAGTTTGCGTAATCGTTTTCTATTACATATTTAAGCTTTCATTGTGTACTTGATTTGAACTGTCTGCAACACTTCCGCAAATCTGAACTTAGTCCATATTTTGTGATGAGACTTAGCAGTAACCCACACATAGAAAGAGCCCATGAGCCTTCTTTGGTAGTAAGTCAATGAAGTATAGTGAAGGTAGTACTTTGCTTGCCAGTTTGTACTTTTTGGGTGTTTGTGGAACGATTTATATACAGCACTATCTGCGTTACAGCATTTCTTAAAAAACATGTTTGTGAATAGAGGAGATTCAGTAAGGAAATTGTTAGATGGAAATGAGTTGTTTTGTTGACACAGCAAGAGTAGACTGAAGAACTTAAGTAGTTACTGTCATTCTCCTTTGGTATTGAGGTGGTGATTGTACGTTTCAGGGTTGTATGTTATAATCAGTCATGCTACTTTTCTTAATTGATTGCCGAATTATCTAACTGCTACATCTTTTGTTCTGATTTTTTGTTTTGTGATAATATGATAAGGCTTATGCTGAAGTTATTGTGTTTCTATATTTTACAGCTAAGGCTCTGCAATATCTACATAATCTTGGGATTATACACAGGGATGTGAAACCAGCAAATATTCTTGTAAATGCCATCACAATTCTATATATATTTATTTGTTGTCCATTATATCTCCTTTTCAGTTTCTGATGATTTTGTGCTACATATTGACGTTGTTAGTTAATGTACCGCTTTGGCAGCTCGATGAAAATCTTCTACCACATCTGGCAGACTTTGGTTTAGCAGAGTATAAGAAAGATCTTAAACAAGTCTCTGTTGAGAACTGGAGGTCATCTGGAAAGCCAACTGGTGGTTTCCACAAAAAGAAGATGGTTGGAACACTCATCTATATGGCACCTGAGATATTGAAGAGGGAGATGCACAGTGAAAAATCAGATGCATATAGTTTTGGGATAACAATCAAGTAAAATTCAATTCTTTCTGCCTCCTTGAAATATAACAAGTTGAAATGCAATTATATGTTTACATCTAATATTATAGCAGATCAACGTGAACTTTCTTGAAATTTCCAATTTGCTTATTTTGGACTATCAGTTGTTTTAGATCATAAAACTGTGCTTTGATAATGTTGAATATAACCACCACCTGCACTGTGAACTCGGTTACCTCTAGAAGGCATGATGAATCTGCTCAACTAATCCTTGGCTGGTATTGGACATTTTAGCGGCTACTTCCTGGTTAGCTACCTTATCTTAGAAGTTGACGATTGAAAAAACTTTAGGCTGCTAAAATGTTAATCATTCAGACACCAGTTTCGTAATTGGCTGGGAAATGTTTGATCTCACATATGCTACAAGCTTCTATTGCAAAGAGCCAAAGAGTCTGTAAGTTAATAGGCCACAGGTGCTTTAAAAAGTAGGACAAATAGTACCGGTCAAGTGCCTAACAGAGATCAAATTACGGAGAATAAAAATGTAGAAGCAGCTCTTAAGATACTCTTCTGAAGTTCCACTAGCATCAGCCTCGTGGTTAGTATCACGTCACAGCGGTCCATGAGAGAATAGATGCTGGAAATTTATCTCCCATATGTTCTTCATTGAACTTAAAGAATTACGCATGGGTATATTCATTTCTATACAATTGCAGCTTGTTTAGGACCTTGACTACAACTTTTCAAAGACTAGAACTTAGATACAAGGAATACTATTGCCAATATTGAAACTTCAAAGGACCATACCTGACTAAAGTACCAAAGTATAATGAACTTTTAAGATTAAGCGTGAAAACATGAATTAACCAGACAAACAGTTTACCTAAAAGACATAAATATGACCTGACCTATGGTAGCATAGGTAGCCTGAACATGTTGTCGATGCTATCTAGATAGCACACATCTTTATACTTCTCATAACCACGGTGTTTGATAAAATGCTATCATCTGCAATGACATGTATATGAAGCATTTTGGTCATTATATATGAACATAACTCTGATTGCAATGTGTTGCAGTGAGCTGCTTACTGGTGTTGTCCCATACACCAATCTTCGCGCAGAAGTGCAGGTTTGACTTTTTTGCCAAGTTATCTCCACCTTTATTTGTTGTAGGAATGATGTGGCACCATATTTGCGGCACTGTGTACGCTACATTGACCACAAAAATGACATGAAATAGTCTAATTTTGGTACAAACATGCATTGAGATGGTCTAATTGGGTTCAAAAAGGGTGTGGGGGCTCAACTACTTCCAACCTAGTAGATTCATTGTTTTCCAAGGCAGCATGCATGACTACCACAAATAAAGCACATGCATAGTTTATAGAGGCTATTAAAGCATCCAACTCAAAACCAATTGGCAATGAGTGGAGAGGCCGTCCAGGCTCATATACTATGTTTGGAGGTTATATTAACCAATGTGGGACAAGCTTCAACACTCCCCCGCACATGTGACCCCTGACTCGCATGTGGTGAGGTAAACAAACGATTCAATACATGATAACAATCAACTATTAACAACAAACAAAGGGGGAACCAACAGAGGCCATGGGATGCTCTAGTGCTACAAATGCATGCATGAGTTCATCTTGGGTTTGTTAATCCTCCCCTCTTTTGTGCAAGCAACCGTTGGATTAATGGGCCCATAACATTGCTAATCCTACCCCAACTGGCTCGAGACTTATCATATAAGGCCTTAGATCTTGCCTGCCTTCTGCTACAATGTGGTTTTCAATATCTCACAGAAGGTCAAGTGGCATTTCTTATGCCTGAAACAAGTGCAGAACTGAAATCATCATGCATGAAGTTGTTAAAATTCGAGGAAAAAAAAAAGGCTTCAAGGGGTATTTAATCGTCAACATTCCCAATATTGGGAAGAGGTTATGTGGATGGTCAGTTCAGTTTGAATATCCAATGATTCACAAGTTATATGATAACCTCACTCTGACATTTCCAAATGCACCTCAACAGCATGACATGTCTGTTAGAGCTTGTCCCACATTGGTTAATTATAACCTCCAAAACTAGTTCATGAGCTTGGGTAGCCTCTCCACTCAGTGCCAATTGGTTTTGAGTTGGGTGCTTAAAACATGGTATCAAAGCTAGCATTCAGGGTTGCACGTGCAGGGGAGTGTTAGAACTTATTCCACATTGGTTAATTATAACCTCTAAAACTAATATATGAGCCTGGGTGGCCTCTCCACTTATTGCCAATTGATTTTAACAATGTCAATCATGGTTTCAGCGTGGTTGTGCCTAATTGGTGCATTATGTGTTGCACTGGCAGGCCCATACTGTTCTGGAAATGAATTATTCTGAACAGCAACTTACAGCAGCTATAGTGTCCGAAGGATTGCAACCTGCTCTTGCTAATCTTGATTCGGGTGCACCAACTGGTTTACAGCACTTGATACAGAGATGTTGGGATGCAAATCCCCAGAATAGGCCTTCTTTTGATGATATCATTCTGGAACTTGGTCATGCTAGGAAATGCAGAAAGACAGTTGAAGAAAAGAAAAAGGCAGTTGTTGAACCTTCTATGCCTCTTGGAGATGAGAACAGCTCAAGCCTCCAAAATTACCAGGCTAGTATTAATTGGTTTACCAAGGGTGAAAACTTCTCTAAGAGCTCTTGTATTGTAGCTGATTCTTGTGTAAGAATCTGGCATGATCCTTTAACAGATCTATCGGCATACCATCCAGTGCTGTCTTGGGGATCCTTTGCTACTTGTGGGAGAAGGGAGACAATGGAGGATACTCATTTTCTTATGCCCCGTATGCGCAGTGAGGACATTCATGTGTTTGGAATCTTTGACGGGCATCGAGGTGCACAAAAAGTACTACTTACATTTACCGTTTGTTTGTTTGGGAGCAATCTCACAACAGAAGCTTAGTTTGCAACGAAGTACGTGATCACACTAACCATTCACAGTAAAGTTCAGCACCATCACTTAACATATTTCTTAGTGAAATCAGGATGACATGCCTTTGGATAGGTTTAGAGGAGGATGCATAATTGTTCTGGAAATTACTTTGCTTATAAAAAACAGCTTGCACTCATAATGGAGATTCTGAAACCTTCGAGCTATTGAAAAGGAGTTTACAAGTTACAACCACCATTTGGTTAATACCTTTAACAACATCACATGCAGGTGCAGCAGCTGCAGAGTTTTCTGCAAGAGCTCTACCAGGATTCTTGCAAATTCTGGTTTCCACCAAAAGGTTCCTTCCATTCTACTGTTCTTCTGATATTTTTAGCCTTTACTTTGTAAACCATATTTTTATTCATCTTGGTGCATTTTGTAGTCCGTCCGATGCACTACTTGAAGCATTTGTCAAGACAGATGTCGCATTTAGGGAGGAGTTGGATAATCATCGTAAACCTAAGGGAGTTATACAAAAAGACTGGCATCCAGGTTGCACAGCCATTGCGGCTCTTATAGTTCGAAACAAGCTTTTTGTTGCTAATGCTGGTGATTGCAGGGCAATGTTGTGCCGGGCTAGCTGTGCTCATTCTCTAAGTAAGGTGAGATGGGGCTTGATGTAGCAGATGTATGCTGATATTTTATGTGGACATGGACCATAAATGGTTTTCTCCTTCGAAGTTGAGTTCAGATTGTCTCCTTTGATACCCCTGAGTGGTTGAATCATTCGATAACTAATTCATCTTGACAATCTAGGACCATGTTGCAAGTTGTCTTGACGAGAGAGAACGTATTATCAGGACAGGGGGACAGGTCACATGGGTTGTTGACACATGGAGGGTTGGTCCTGCTGCTCTCCAGGTTTTCTTCTTACTTCTTGATAGTTTTATTTTTTAATGCTCTACCCGAAAATGTTTAGATTGTATGGTTGTCTGTTGTCTGGAAGTACATGGTCAGGGATTCTGTCCCCAGAACTTCTTGTTCTTCCATCCCAATGAACTTACTGTCTGCAGATGTGGTCAGAATCAGGAAATATCCAATCTTGGATCAAAATCTGTGGCCAGGAGTGAACTGGGACAGGGGAGATAAATAAGTTATTTTTTATTGCTTTTGTATATGCCGCCAAGTCTGATCTATTAGATTGTTTTCAAGCTCAATTAAACTTCTTAACTAATAAGCAGAAGATACCAAAAGCTTATATTAATGCTATTCCAAGTTGACAGAAAAAGAAATTACAGTACACGAGCTTCTACAATTGCATTCAACAAAGTTTCATGTTTTGGAATAGTTGCTTACTGGCTTCAGTACAATAAATTTAAGCCCTAAATATATAGACCTGGAAGAACTAAACACAAACTCTAAATCCAACTTCTGGGGATTCTTTTTACTAATGTGAGAAGATAGAGTTCACAAACAGACAGAGGGAGAACAGAAGAGTTAGCTGGTCGGTTCTCTTTGTAGGAAAAATTCTATGGTGGTGTCAAAGCTATGTTTTAATGGGGTCAATTTTTTCCATGATGCTAGTATTATTTGTGTTTTTGTAATACCTACTCTCATTGTTACTCTGGGATTTGAACACGCACCTGTAATTTATATCTTTGCATGGTAAAGTGTGTCCAACGTGTTAGTGTTCTAATTGCAGTAAAAATGACATGTTTGTGTCCATGTCATGTCGTGTCTGTATCCATGCTTCTTAGCCCCATCAGCCATCCGCAGTATTTTAGACGCTCAAGAATGGAGGAGTGGCAGGCATATTACCCTCTGAACATATACAATGAACAGAAGCAAGGGTTGTAATTCCTTTTCCACCTCACAATGTGGCAATATATGGTCAAAAGTGTCCTCTCCTTTTTGGCATTCGCAGCACTACTTTATAGATCTGTATTTGTGATCGACAGTCTAGGCAAAAAACACAGCTGTTGCTGGCGCTCCTAACTTACCTATAACCGTAGAAGGAATTGACTAGTTCTTTCTCAGGGATAAGAGAACAAAAGGATCTTACTGGGAAACTTCTATCGTCATTGTGATGGGGTAAGAAGATATCACTGATGAAAATACAGTAGACATGGTTCCTCTATTTGTCCAACCTACTTTTAGGATCTGTAATCCGTACAGGAGGTCCAATAACACTTTCATGGCCTCCAATTTCCATTTTTGTGTCGGTCTGAAGAATTGAAGTACCCTCATTATCTTGGGTATGAGATTCTCATGTAGTCTGCTCTGCCACCAAAGCTTCCTTGTTAAGAGGTTGTATGAAAGGGGACCAAATCCAGCGTCCGAGTGCTCCTAAAATGCTGTCCACTGGGCTCCCAGCTGTCTTCCCTATCCGTACTTCTCGTATTCAAAATAATGTACAAAGAAATTATCAGGAACTTTTTTGACAGGTTACACGCTCCATTGGTGATGGTGATCTGAAGCCTTCTGTTACTGCCGAACCTGAGATAACTGAGACCATTCTCTCTGTGGAGGATGAATACTTGGTAAGGTCCATTGATATGATAATCTGCTGTAACCTAGGGTTTGTTATTTGTTTGAACCTCTCTTTCACACTAGTGGGACGTGAAAAGAACAAGTGAACTATGACAAACTGATAAATGCATTTGTGGTTTCAAAGTAGACTGTTGCATATGCATTTTTCCGTGAAGTTGGCAAACTTGGTGCATCTTCCTTGGTTATTTTGAAAAAATTTAGTTGCCATTTTTCTATACAATTTTCTTAAAGTGCTTGGATATTCATAGCATGATACATACTATTTCATAAACCCTGTACTCCAAGCTTTACCTGTTTGGTACAAGATGAATTGCCTCTGCTTGTTTCTGTCACCAATGGTGCTTGCAAATAGAAATTTTTGGGATTCTCATACCTGGACAATTTCATTGGTTAGTCAATAGTGTAATCTTGAGATAGAAGATCTTTTTGATCGTCTTCACTCCAATCTTTGACTGCTGGAGGCCTAAGGCAGAGCTCTCTGTTTTCCTAGGTCTAGAACTCCATGTAAACTTTTTGTGGATCCCCTGAACCATTCTGACTACTGGACAGAATTTCTTGATTATGTTCAGATACGAATGATCATTAATTAATTTTTTGAATAGTCTGCAATCGTCACTAAGCTTGTAAATAGGCCATGCGCTTGATCATTTTGAAATGCAAACAATGAAGGCTTCTTCATTCAAGTTCTCTCCTTTTTTGCTTTTTGTATTATCACTGCATTCTTGTGTTTAATTTAGAGCTGAGGTAGAATACTAGTATCGTGATTGACATGTAATATGGATTTGAAAGAAAATAATTTATTAGTTTACGAACATTAGTCTGCAACAATATTTTGAAAACCAGACCGGTGAGCGAACCAGAAAGAATATAGGTTCAATCGTGGGTGCCAATTCAACCGGAAAGAGTACCGGTCCAATCGTGGGAGGTGATGAAGTGACTTGCTTGTTCTTGCAAGATCTAGAGCTCAAATAGGCTCAATTGT
This sequence comes from Rhododendron kiyosumense, assembly GCA_019656275.1. Lineage (NCBI taxonomy): Eukaryota > Viridiplantae > Streptophyta > Magnoliopsida > Ericales > Ericaceae > Rhododendron > Rhododendron kiyosumense. The sequence continues at coordinate 8,268 of BPLS01002980.1, forward strand.
GTCTTGAGTTGCAATGTATTCTCCCCAGTTAATTTGATGTATGAAGGTCTATTCACATCCAGTCATTCCAGGTAGCTTGCTTATACCATCTCGCAGTCTAGTAAACTTGATATTTTGATATCATACCCTCCCTTCACTGCATACTCTCACTGCCACTTTTAACTCAACTGCATTCTAAAGATATTCAGGCCTACCATCATCTTCCTTGACGGAATCCCCCTACGGAGCTTAAGTTCAAAAGCTTTGGGCTGTTTGAAACTTATGAACTTTGACTAGTATTATGTCATAATATTTACGAATCCAATACATGCAGAAACTGCTGGTCGTATTTTGAAAAGGACTGCTACAAGAAGAATGAACGTGATTTAGTTCAACTCAATGCTAAAATGTGTTTGCTTGTTAGGTTCTGGCTAGTGATGGGCTCTGGGATGTCATGAGTGAGGCAGAGGTCGTTAACATAATGAAGGACACGGTGAAAGAAGCCGGGATGTGCTCGAAGAGATTGGCAACTGAGGCTGCAGAACGTGGAAGCAGAGATAATATAACTGTTATTGTTGTCTTCCTGCGTCCCGTGTCTACTGCAGAGAGGATCTACTAGCTAGGTTCGAAGATGTACCCCTTACCCTAGATACGGCGGAAAATGAACCCGATTTATTATCTAGAACTTGTATGAATGCGGTTATCTTGAGTGAGACAATGGTTCCATGGAGAGGAAACGGAGGTGGTAGGACGGAAGGTTTGCCTCCTGTTTCTTGAAATTGTATGTCTGCAATTTTTTTATTTGGAGAACTTCAATTTTACATATGATTGGCAAAATAGAATTTCTCTCTCTCATCAACATGTTAGTATGGATTTCAAAGACTATCCATAACTCTAAATTCCAAACGGCAACGCTCGGGCTCGAATCCTGGCCTGCCACGTGGGAAGGACGAGGAGATACCAATTGGGCTAGAGCACATTGACAACATTAGTTACTAATGTTAATTTTGAATATAACATTTGTGAGAGCATGTGTTTTCTAAGGGGTGCATGTAGGATTTGTCAACTCGAATTGTGAGATTTGTAGTGCTACGTTATTTTTGAATTCATGTGCATTTGTAGTGCTATAGTAGTATTTTCGAATTCACATGCATTCATGCACTACAGTATCTCTGGATCCCACGGACTCATTGCCTGCCAACAGCATAAAATTAAATGATCGTATATTTCAGGAGAGGAGTCCATTGTTGAGTTTCTCTAATTCAATGACATAGTGCAGTACTTTAATTTATTACGGGAAATGATTAATACAATTTCTATCATTGAATTTCGTTTTTTCCCCTTCAAAATAACATAATACTAAAGACATTACAAAACTTGTAAGAAAATCATTATTAAAAGTTACTCCCTCCATTCCTTTTTAAGTGTCCTGTTTCGTAATTCTAATTTATTAAAAAGATATCATCATTATACTTTTCATATCAACTTTTCTTTCCACTTTTCCTACTTACCTATTATCATTACACTTTTACTCACTAACTTTTCAAAATGGAATATATTTTTAGGGACAAAATAGACAATGTACCAACTTTACCCACTAAATTTACAAAATGGACACTTATTAAAAGACAGCCCAAAATGGAATACTGGACTCTAAAAAAGGGACGGAGGGAGTACGACTTATGCTACTCCTGCACTCAGAAATAAATATTGTTCATTTTAGAAAAATTGTGTTATTAATCGACTACAAAATTTTAAAAAATTATATATTTTTATTTTACAAAAAAACTAATTGAGTAATTTTATGCCCCATTGATGTCCCGAGTTCTAGAAATAGATAATCTATATGGAACGGAGGAAGAAGAAATTGTTTCTGCCTAACAAAACCAAGCAAATATTAAATGGCTAGTTATAGATATTGGGCCACACCGGGCCATTTCTCAAGAACAATAGTTGAAGGCCTGGAAAAATTGTGTCATGTAAATTTTAAGGGTTGGCCCGGTGGTCAAGATTTAAAACTTAGGGTCTGCTCTTTCTTAAAGTTTCCAGTTTGGAACTTCAAGTGGGTTATTAACTCTTTTGGGATCAGCCCATACGGAGTTTTGCTTATGCGTTTATAGTGCTCCCCGCAAGTGGACGGTGTGATTGTACGTACCCTTAGGATTAATCATGGTGCGAATAAACTGGTCCAAAATTGTAAATAAATCGATTCATGTAACACTTGTGGGCACATAAAAGTAGGTTTATTATAGGCCAAGGTCGGAGACCGAGTAGCACATAATTAGCACTAAATGTGTTTAGCTGCTAGCTTAGCCATCACCAAACAATTGTCCCACCCTCAAGCTTGATATTCATTGAGCATATAATCATAAATTGCAGTCTGTTTATAATGGCGTCTACCGTTTTAATAAATAGGAGTTGGTACAGAAAATATACCAACCCTATGTACAAGACTCACCTCGGAATCTAAGACGTGCAATTTTGAGTTAAAAGAGTTAAGTACCACTGTACAATTGTCTTCGCATGCTTAATTGGGGCAGAGGGAATGAAAAATAGATACTCCAACTTACAGTGTAAGAACACCAGTTTAATCAAATATTAGTTCTAGTGCTTTTGGTCAACTTAAATAACGAGCCCACAATAAGAAAAATAAAAACTTCAAATTTGCAAGAAATAAAAGATGTAATGAATTCATATCTTGTGTATTGGTTAATACTAAAAATAATGTGAAGATTCCTTCGGAGTGTACTTTTTTAATGGATCTTTAATTTGACACAAACTCCATGTATATTTGGTACGTATAAAGTTTTACTTCATTCATCGGAGATGCTCTAGCGCTCAATTTTCAATAACGGATCTCTTATCTATCACACATGTTTTTTCAGTGCATAAAATGAGAACAATACTAGAATATATTGTATACGAGATTGTGAAAAAAAAATAATGATATCTTTTTTATCAATTAGTGTTGCGCCCGTTCGATACACGAGGCCAAAAATCACGTGAATTTGATTTCTGTCGTTTTTTTTTTTTTTTT
>BPLS01003052.1:0-10531 GCA_019656275.1 Rhododendron kiyosumense
AGGCAGCACCGATCCTCGGACTTAGGGTCGTTACACTCTTCGGACATTCAGCCGCGGAAGAGAACATATTGGCTCATGCGCGGCACTCGGTCACCGACATTTTAACCGAGGCCACTACAATAGCCCCTCAAGCCCCTGGAGTTTCATATTTCTACTCCGGGGTCTTGATTCCCGCGCGGACCGTCATATCCGCAATCTTCCTAAAGGCGACTCACCGAAGAGTGAAGTTTCCTCGGTAACCCACGCTTCAGTCATTTGTCAGAAAAAAGTCCACGTGTCGAGTTAGGCGAAACGACGGAATCGAAAAAGCTGCATCGGCACGTGCTACATCAGCTGATTGGTACGAAACGTCGCCTCGGTGCCAGGTGTCACAAAATCAATGGTTCGGCCATACGGCGCTCTGACTTCGGCTCTGAATCTTTAATCCTGACCACCCGAAGTTGACACGTGTCAAAGATCGAACGGCTCGGTGCACGACGCTTCGTTTCCCGCGCTTCGGATCGTCCCTTTTCATATAAATAGGAGAGAGAGAGGGGGAACGGCAGTTAAAATCTTCCGCCCTGAAGTTCTACGCCGCAGCCGCCCATTTCCGCCTGTGGATCATCATTTCAGACGCTTTGGACGTGATACAACGCTTGCATTTGTGGTACGTTTGTTTCCTTGCTTTGATCTTTGTTTCTAGATCATTTTCTTCGAGTTCTCTGCCCTTTTTGATACATCTTATAATCGGGCCGCCATGCACCGCCTCTGGCTCGCGGCGGCGCTGGAGATTTCCCAGCGTCGCTCTAGTTTCGACCGAAGTCTATACTCTTCCCGAGGTCCATATCCTTCCCGAGGGCTAAACTCAACCCACGACCCTAGGATTAGGATAGGCCCCCGGGGGCATTCTCGCCGAAGAGGAATGTGAGAACTTGACCGAGACCAATAGGTTCCGAGGAGTAACGACCATTCTGTCCCGAGCATTGAGTCCTGCTGCCTTTCCCTGAGCATATAGCTAACGGGTTTTTGCACATCTTTCTTTGGTAGGTAGGGGCGAATGGTCGTTGAGCTCTCCTCGAGCAGTTCCAGTAGCTCGGTTCCCACTGCTGACGTTGAAGAGATATTCGCCGAAGTCCGGGCCAACGCTTTCTACCGAATTCCCATCGACTCGATCGAGCCTTCCGACCCCCGGACAGCCCCGCAACAGAGAACAGCCTTTGACCCCACGATGACAGACGCACCGAGCACTTCAAGCCAGGGGCCAGGACCGTTTGCCGATGCCCCAGAGGAGGTTCGAGGGCGAAGAAGGCCAATGAGGCCATGCCCGTACCTGAACCAGTATTTCAATGGTTCGGCGGCCGCCTACGCGGAGTTCAAGCGAGTCTACAGCATACCTCCCGACGTTGAGGTTCGGCTGCTGCCAAGCAATGATCCCAAGGATCTGCCCCACCGAGAGGGAGCATTGATTTTCCCCCTCATGGCTATAACCGAGGGGGGAATCAGATTTCCTCTTCACCAATTCGTTCGCAGAGTCCTCCGAACCCTAGACCTTACTTCCTCCCAGCTCACGGTGAACTCGTATAGGATAATTACGAGTATCATAGAGCTGAGGAGGCAGTACAACTTGACCTTCGGGTTAGAGGAGCTCTTCGGAGTCTACCTCCTCGGGGTAAACCGAGAACACCAGCGATACTATCTGTCCTGCCGAACCGGCTACGACGCCTTCCTGATTGATCACCTGCCCGACTCCGAGGAGTGGGCCGCTCTCTATGTCTCGGTGACCGGGAACTTCATGTTCGGTCCCGGGGAGAGAGTGGACACAACCACCACCGTTCCGTTTGAGAACGGAGCCCCAGGTCGGTAAATTCTTCCCATTGATATATCACATCTTTTTCAATACGAAGTAGTATTTCGCCTGTTGTCTTGACTTGTCTTCCTTTGTTGTTTTGATCTTGCAGCCGAAGGTGTCGTTGCTGGGCTTCGGGAAAGGGCAGTTCGGTCGCGAATCACTGCTGCCTTCGCGATTCCGCTCGAGAGCCGGTACGCCCCGGACTTGCTCGGTTACGTGGCATCTTACACCAGCTTTTTGAAGAAGAAGCCGAGGCAACAAGGTGTACCGAGGGCTGGTAGGGGACGTGGAAGAGGCAGGGGAAGAGGAGAAGGACGGGGGGGACGATCGGCCAGAACCGAAGAGACTGAGGGCAGCAGCTCCGGGCCCCGAGGCGTAATTCGAGAAGAGCTCGACCGGGATACACCGGAAAGAACCGGGCTCAGTGACGAAATGAGCGGACGCGGAAGGGAGGTTCTGAACCTTCGGCGCCGGAGGCCAGCGGGCCGAGGTGCTGGTCCGGCAGTTACTCCAGGGGCTGGGACGTCGGGTACCACTCCTGCGTCCCCGGAGGAGCGCCCGGATAAGAGAGCTCGGCAGGAGCCGGCCGAAGAGCCCCAGGCAAGGGATAAGGATCCCATTGTCATTGGGGAGGAGGATGAGGAGGAGAGAGCCGAAGGCGGGGGCACCGACTCTGAAGCTCGGACTGCAGCCCGGGAGATGGTGTGGGCCCCGGAAGTTCGCCACTACTCGGGTCGTCCGGTCACCCATGCTGACAGCGCCGCCAGCAATATCGGCACGGCGTTCGGTTTGCTGCGTTCCTGCATTCTTCCCCGGGATGCCAAAGCTATTAGCGGCAGGACCGAGGACATAACCGCGGAGATCGCACAGGCGCTTCTGGCGGTAAGCTATCTTTCATATCCTTTTGTGCCATATTGATTAATATTCTGTGCTTATTTTATTCTTCCTTGTGCTGACAGGCCGGCGCTCGGGCTTTGGCGTTGCATGACCGAAGCCGAGCTCGAGAGCTCGAGATGGAGGAGCTGAGGCGGGCACTTGCTGAAAGAGAGGAGGATCTGAAAGCGGCTCGGGCATCTTGTGAACTGTATCAAGCCGACTTCCAGAAGAGCGAGACGGAGCGAGTGCTTGCTGAGCGCCGAGCTGCCAAAGCAGAGGAGGACGCCGAAACTCTGCGGGTGACCCGAGCCCGGGAGGTCGAGGCGGCCAGAGACAAGGGCTATGGCGAAGGTTGGGACGCGGCTGGGGTCGAGTACAAAAGACAAGTTCGAGAGATCGAAGGCGAGCTCCACAGGGATCGCTTTATGGACGGGCTGCGCTTCGGCCATGAAGCTCTCCTGAGCAAATTCGATCTTCCTGAAGATTCCGAGCTCCGAGCCTTGCCCCAGCCGCCGCCCGAGGAGCTTGTTCTTCCTGAAGAGGAGGAGGAGGCTCAAAGCCTTGGGGCTCAGCCTGATCCCAACGCCGCAGCTCCAACCGAGGCACCATAGGGTGGTTGTAACTTTGTTTTATTTTTTGTTTAGACGCCTCCAGCTTGTTGGAGCTTCGTTGTTTTATCGTTGTAACAGTTGTCAAGGGCTGGCACCGAACATTTGGTTGAGCCAGACCCTTTGCTAAGGTTTTAACTTTGGATGGAGTTAACTTTGAGTTTTGTTATGAATGAATGTTTCTTTGCTATGCACTTCTATGCTCGTTTTTACTATTGTTATACTGTATCCATGCCCCTGCTTCGGTTATGCTTCTGAAGCGTCCCTATACCGAAGAGTTTTCGGGAGCATGATCCGAAGCAAATTTGTGCGCAAGAAACGGCGGTTGAAAACCGAAGCTGTAAGCCCTGCCAACGTGAGTGGGTGCTTCGAGGTGAGAACGTGTGAAACGAGAATACCGCTGGGAAACTTGGGGTGCGTCGCGAAGGGGTAAGGCCGTGGCCACGGGTTCGGGACGCGGCAAGGCCGAGCGGTGAGAGACTTTGGTGAGTCGGTATAAGGGGTTCGGCGGGAAAGCCGAGTGTCCTTAATGCGACAAACCAGAAGTGAAAACGACCGAAGAGGCCGAGGCGACTTGGTGGGATTTTTGTCCAAGGGTGTCACCTATTAGAGGACAAAATCTCAGAAGTCTGCGTAAAACGGTCCATTGAAGAGGGACCGAGTGGAAGTAATTGAGTCAGCATAAACGGATAACACAAGTAAGACATAAGCAAGGATGGATTTTCATTCAATACTTGGTGGAAAATTGCCATTACATAGTTGTACTGCTTCTAACTTTTCAATGAAAAGAAATACAAGTGAACAAGTAAGGGGACTTCGGTAGCCGAACGCTTAGCCATAGAACTTCTTGAGGTTGTTGGCGTTCCATGACTTAGCGATGGGCGAGCCATCCAATTTTTCCAACTTGTAGTTCCCTGAACCGAGATGCTTAAGGACTCGGTAGGGGCCCTCCCAATTGGGCATTAGCTTCCGCTTCTTGGACTTTTCCACCACCTTTTTCCAAACGAGATCATCTGGTTTGAAAGACCGAAGTCTGACGCTTCGGTTATAGCCCTTGGCAACCTCCTGTTGGTATGAAGCCAGTTTGATCTGTGCATTGTCACGCTCCTCTTCGGCTAGGTCAAGATCGGCAGCGATGTTGGCATTGTTGACGGATTCGTCAAAGTTTTCAGTGCGGATGGTAGGGAGCCCGACTTGAATGGGGATAACAGCCTCCATTCCGAATGCCAAGGAGAAAGGTGTGCGACCAGTGGATCGCCGAGGAGTGGTGCGATAGCCCCAGAGTACCCTGGGCAGCTCCTTGGCCCATTTGCCCCGCCGAGACTCAAGTCGGCGTTTGATTCCAGATGAAATCGCCTTGTTTGCAGCTTCAGCCTGCCCGTTGCCCTGGGGGTAAGCTGGGGTGGACGTGTCCCATTTGATGCCGTATTCGTCAAGCAATGCTCGGTACCTCTGTCCTGTGAACTATTTCCCATTGTCCGTGATGATGGCAAACGGTACACCGAAGCGGGAGATGATGTTCCGCCAAACAAAACGGATTACGTCGGTTTCCTCGATAGTGACCAAGGCCTCGGCCTCGACCCATTTTGAGAAATAGTCGGTTGCTGTGATGAGGAATTTGAATCCTCCAGGAGCAACCGGGAGCTTGCCGATGATATCCATGCCCCATTGGGAGAAGGGCCAAGGACTTGTGAGAGGGCTAAGATCCCGTGCCGGTTGGTGGATGATGGGAGCAAACATTTGGCATTTCTTGCAACGCTTGACGAAGTCTTCTGAATCCTTTTTCATTGATGGCCACCAATACCCCTGAGATATGGCCCGGTGGGCGAGGGTCCGCCCACCGGAGTGGCAGCCGCTGTCGCCGGCATGAAGTTCTTCGATGATGCCCGGGACCTGATGTGGGTGGGCGACCAATAAGTATGGCCCGGTAAACGATCTTCGGTAAAGCTTGCCGTTGGGATTAAGCCAGAAGAGAGCGGCCTTGTTTCGAAGTCGGTGAGCGTCTTTCTTGTCGGTTGGGAGGATGTCGTCACGGAGGTAGCCAATGATTTCGTCCATCCAACTTGGGCCGAGGTCAATGTTGAAGACCTCGTGGCTCAAGACTTCAAGCTCGAAACTTGGCTTATCGATGGCGCTGAAGGAGATAGATCGGTGTTCGGAGGAGGAGCAAGCCGAAGCGAGTCCTGCAAGAGCGTCGGCGTGAGCGTTCTGTTCTCGGGCGATATGCTCGATCCGAATGGCCTTAAAAGACTTGATGAGCTGGACGGCGGAGCTGAGGTAGGTCCGCATTCGGTCGTCCCGAGCTTCGTACTCCGCTGACAATTGGTTAACGACAAGTTGGGAGTCGCTATAGACCACGAGTTCCTCGATACCGAGCGCTTGGGCGGTTTTGAGGCCAGAAATGAGTGCTTCATACTCGGCCTCGTTGTTGGAGGCCGGAAAGTTGATAGAAACGGAGCTTTCATGCAGGACACCGGAGGGGGAAAGGAGTACGATTCCAGCCCCGGCGCCTCGGCTGTTGGAGGCGCCATCGACGTACATTTTCCAAATATCGCCATGGAAAAGCTTCCAGGCAGAGCTTGGGGTTGCTTGGGGGAGTGCTTCCGGACGCTGAGGCGGGGTTGTCGCAAGGTCGTCGGCCGGAGTAAGCTCGGCGATAAAGTCGGCAAGGGCCTGACCTTTGATAGCCGTCCGAGGTTGAAAGTGGATTTCGAAGTTCGCAAGCTCAACTGCCCATTGTGAGATTCTGTTAGAGAGATCAGCTTTCCGAAGGAGGGATTTGAGGGGGTACTCGGTGAGGACAATGATACGGTGTGATTGGAAGTAAGGTGCAAGCTTCCTGGAAGCGGAGATGAGAGCGAGCACAAGTTTTTCCAAGGGAAGGTAACGTGTTTCAGCCGGGGTCATGGTTTTGCTTGAGTAGTAGATGGGTTGGTGCTCTGTTCCTTCCTGGCGGACGAGTACCGAGCTGATTGCGTGTGGAGAGACAGCGAGGTAGAGGAACAAATCTTCCTGATCCCGAGGGGTGACCAGGAGCGGGGCTTCGGAGAGATAAGCTTTCAGCTGCAGTAGGGCCCGGTCGCACTCCTCTGTCCAAGAAAAGCTGCGCCGGCTTCCCTTCAAAAGTGCAAAGAATGGTTGGCATTTATCCGAGGAGCGACTTATAAAACGATTTAAGGCAGCAGCCATGCCTGTTAAACGCTGAACGTCCCTTTTGTTGTGAGGGGCGGAGAGTTGCTCGATGGCGCGAATTTGAGTCGGATCAGCCTCGATACCACGTCGGGAAACAAGGTGACCGAGGAACTTGCCGGAGCTGACTCCGAATACACATTTTTCGGCGTTGAGGCGGAGCTTGTGCTTTTTGAGGATTTCGAAGACTTCGGCGAGGTGGGTTAGGTGGTCGCTGGCACGCATGCTTTTGACCACCATATCGTCGATGTAGGCAAGCACCGTGTCGCCCAATAAACGTTCGAACATCTTGGTTATCATACGCTGGAAAGTGGCACCGGCGTTTTTCAGGCCGAAGGGCATGACAAGGTACCCAAAGATACCATGAGGAGTAATGAAAGCTGTATTCTCGACGTCGCCTTCGCTCATTGCAATCTGATGGTAACCTCGGTAGGCGTCCAAGAAGCTTAGTCGCTCGTGGCCGGCTGTGGCGTCTACGAGTTGATCGATCCGAGGAAGGGGGAAGAAGTCCTTTGGGCAAGCGTCGTTGAGATTAGAGTAGTCGACGCAGACCCGCCATTTGCCGTTCTTCTTCTTCACTACGACGGTATTGGCTAACCATCTGGGATATTGAACTTCACGGATTGCCCCGGCATTAAGGAGTCGGGTGACTTCTTCGATAACGGCCTCGGAGTGGGCGGGAGAGGACCGACGTGCCTTTTGAATGACCGGGCGCCGGGCTCGGTCAATGTTGAGCGCATGGCAGATGAAGGATGGATCGATCCCGGGCATGTCGTACGGGGTCCAGGCGAACACTTCGATGCTCCGGTGAAGAAAAGCCACCGTCTCGTTCCGATCAGTGTCACTAAGTGAGGAACTGACAAGGAAGAAACGGGAACCGTCTTCGGTTATGGGGATGGTAGTGACGTCTTCAATGGTTTTTTCGTCGGCGGATCGACCGACGTCTTCCAGGACTGGGGCGTCGGGGACTTCGATAAGGTTAACCCGTGAGGTCTGTTTGCTACTTCGGACGGCATTGACATAGCACTTCTTAGCCGCAATTTGATCGCCATACAAGTCTTCTTGGCGTCCGTTTTGGCCGATGAACCGGACCACCTGGTGATAGGTAGAAGCGATCGCCCGAAGCCTGTGCAGCCAAGTGCGCCCGACAATCGCGTTGTAAGGGCTCGGCACATCGACCACTACAAACTCGATATCAAGAGTTACCGAGCCGGCGCGAACTGGAAGGGTGACTGTGCCGATGGGCCAGACAGGTGCACCATTAAAGCCGATGAGAGGAACTTCCGAGGGACGGAGATCGGTATCCGGGATTTTCAGATCTTTAAAGAGGGAGTAATACATGACCTCGGCCGAGCTACCTTGGTCCACGAGGACGCGTCGGACGTTGAAAGTGCCGATGCGTAACGTGACGACGAGGGCATCGTTGTGTGGGAGCTGGACGCGGTCGAGGTCCTTCTCGGTGAAAGTTATAGTCCATTTAGAGCCTTCATCGGTCCTTGGGCGCTTGGGCTCGGGACCAACGAGCATGACTTGCTTGGAGGAAGAGGCCGCGTGCAGTTCGTCTCTGAGGAGGCGAGCGGCTTCGGGGTTTAGGGGGCCGTGAATGACATGGATCGTCTGCACTGCCTCCTCGGTATTTGTGTCAGCACGTTGTGCCCGAGCCGCTGTCTTCTCGTGGTCGATGAGGTTACCGAGGTGGCCACCCGCGACAAGCTGTTCCAAGTAAGACTTGAAGGGCTTGCAAGCGGTTGTGAAGTGGCCCTGCTCGTTGTGATAGCTACATCGAACGATGGGGTTCTTGATTTTCCCATTTTCAGTGCCGAGCTTTTGATTTGGGAAGGAGAAAAAGGGTTGATCCTTTACTTGGTCGATGATGCGGTAGATGGGAATGGTGAAGACGGTTTTCTCAGCGTTGAAGTCACTGGGCTTCGGTCCTCTCCTCGGCGATTGCTTGATGTTATTGACCTGTTTCTTCGGCGCTGTAGCCGATGCAGAAATCGGTGTGGATACCGAGGTGTTGGCGGCCTTGGGACTCGTGGACTTGCCGATGCCTCTCTCCGCCTTGGATTCGATGAGCTGACACCAACCTTCGATACGAGTCATGAGATCCTTCATGGAGTTAGGTTTATGGCGGGCAAGGTCGTCATAGACCTGCTCGTCCTGGGAGGTAAGTCCTAGCTTGAAGCCACGGGCGGAGATGACACCGTCGCAACCCTCGATTTCGTTAAATAGTTCCCAGTAACGGCCGGCGTACTGCCGGAGCGTCTCATCGCTGTGTTTGCGGAGGGCCAAGAGGGAGTCGATCTCTTTCTCATGCTTGTTGCTGGTGACGAACCGAGCCATGAAGGCGTCACAGAGGGAATCGAATGAGGAAATCGACCGAGCCGGGAGTTGATTGAACCAAGTGAGACCCAGGTTGCCGAGGCTTGCAGGGAACACCTTGCATAGGAAGGCATCGTCCGAAGGCTCATTCCGGAGGAATAGCGACATGACGAGCTTGTACTGGACGAGATGGGTGTAGGCCTCGGTTTTGCCATCGTACTTAGCAAACTTGGGCTGGGTGAATCCTTTGGGTGGGGTGACCGAGTCGATCTCCCTTGTGAAGGGGGAGGTCGTAAGCCGTGTAAGCCGCGCGTCGCGATGAGGTCGGATCGAACGGTCAAAACCGTCTGGACGCTCAGTCGCTGTGCGCTTTGGGGGAACAAGCTTGTCCAGCCTATCATATTCCTTCCTTTTGGGTTGGACGCTGGCCGACTTTTGGGGGGAACGGTCATGGCGATTCCTTCGTGAGCTATCTCGAGCCGAAGGCTCGAGGCGCTCCGTTATTGGGCTTCTGCTGCGGGCGCCTGCAGGGTGCGAGATGATAGGGCTCCTAGCTCTGGAGCTCTTCAGGCGTTCGCGATACCCCCTGGTTTGAAATTCCACAAGCCCATCATCTCTCCTGGCTGCCCTTGTGAGGCTAGGAGTAGATTCTCGGCCTGTTTTGCCCACTCGGACAGAGTGGGTGGAGGAGGCGGAGACGCTTCCGCCACCGAGCCTTTCGAAGGCGGATGGTCTCCGTCGAGGCTGGATGGGGGAACGGGAGCGGTCTCTGCGCGTCGCGTCCTTTGCGGCTAGGGCCTCCGCCGGCCTTGGTGGTTCGAGACGATCCTTGACTGAGGGGCGGGACCGATGCTCTAGAGGGTGAACGACTTCATTGCTGCGAGGGGGGCTGTGGTGGCTCCTTCATCCGCCACGGCTTCCGGAGGAACGAGATGGGGAGATCTGGAGAAGATGTTTGATCTCCGCCAACTCGTCCCGGACGTGTTTGTCGCGCTTCACCACCGTTGTGAGATCGTCGATCTTCCGCTCGAGATGGCGGATGTAGGTGTGGAGCTCGGAAGATGGGCCTGGGTCAGGAGTTGAAGCTCCTGCACCCATTCCGACGGAGACATGGGTCTTTCCAAGGGCAATGGCTCCGCCGGAGGCCAGGCTGTGGTCCACGAGGGAACCGAGCCCATGGGCGGCGCCGCCGTGTTGTGCGTCGTCGACTTCAACCATCTTTGATTCAGGAGCGAGGAACGGGCGTGGAGATGATTGGCTAGATCCCCAGCAGAGTCGCCAATTGTGGGGGTTCGGATTATTGGGACCTAGATAGCACTCCTGGTTGGGCTCCTCCTTGCTCCTCCTGAGAACCTGCAACAAGTCACTAGGGCGATCCTCGCCCAGTGACCCTCCGACGATCAAGTTAGATGTAGGGAGAGTGAGTTAGGTCTAGGGTTTTTGGTAGAGAAAATGGCGTACCTTCCTCGATGAGTATCCCTTTGTATTTATAGACCTAGGTTTCCTTGGCCTCCAAGCCAACGCGTAGAGATCACGCTCTGGTAACCGCTTCGGGCGACGTCATTCATGACGTAGGGAATAAAACGGTTACGGAGCACATGACATGATCCAAATGATTGCTGTTGCCACGAATCTGACAAGGGCCCCATCAACCACAACTGCCTCGATCCGATATCTCGAACGTCCCTGTAACCGAAGCATCCTCCCC
>BPLS01003111.1:0-12820 GCA_019656275.1 Rhododendron kiyosumense
GATTGAGCTAATTCAGCCCAAACAATTTTTGGCACGCCCGGTGGGACCCGAAGGTGTCAAAATGCCAAGGCTTCGAAAGCAGATAGGAACACCCATGGGTGATCTAGCGCCAGAAGAACAAGCTATGCCAGAACAAGCACCAGAACTAGGAACGCCTACAAATCCTGTTTTTCCTCAATTGGCTTCAGAACTCGAAGAGCCTCTTTATGAAGAGCCCTCTTACGAGGCACCTCCTGAGGAAGTACCTCCAAGCTTCCAAAGAGGACAAGCCAGTGGCAAAGACCACGATAGAGAGGAAGTGTTTAGAGAAATGATGGTAGCTTTTCGAGAGATGGCTCAAACTCAAAGAGCCATGATCAAGAGCATGAGAAATAGGTTGCCTAACTTAGAGGCAGCAGGAAATAGCCCAGGGGATAATGGGCAAAACCATCAAGCCAACTCGAACACTCACCAAAGTTCCTTCGAAGGAAGGCTTGGAGAGGATGTTGGTAGAAGTAGAATGAAATCTAGAACAGGTAAGGAAAAGATGTATCCAGATGAAATACCACAATCTTGGTATGAGCCTGTGAGACCTCCAGAACCTGTCCTAGAGATTCCAAGGCAACCTCGTGGTGTTCACATAGGGGTTCGACGGAACACTAGAGAAAGACAGAGTATGAATCCTCTCTTCGAGCCCACATTTGGGGAGTTAGAGGATGATTCAGAACCAGAATTGGTTCGTAAGCCTGAGAGAAGGGGTGAAAACCCACAACACCCTCGCCAAAAAGTCCCAACCACCAAGAATCCTCTCAAGACAGCTTATGGAACCCATAGGTCTGTTCGAACTAATGAAGCATTTGATGAAATGCAACATACATCGTATGGGAGGATTCCTAGAGAGAAACAAGGGGATTTAGACACGACCAGGGGAGTTTATGAAGATGGTTTCATAGGACCAGAGCCTCCTGTTGAAAATCAGGAGCAGAACTTCCTCATAGGCAATCCAGTACTAAGGGACCAAGTCATGGGTCTCATACAAGAGGTTTGTGGACCTCGAACTCGGGGGGTACAACCTCAAATTTATAGAAAACCATATCCAGAATGGGTAGACACGACTTTCCAAATCCCTAGAGAGTTTAAAATCCCGGATTTTACCTTGTTCTATGGGGATGGGAGACAATCCTCTATAGAGCACATAGCGAGGTTTTCTGCCCAGTGTAAGAATTTGGCTCAAAATGGCTTCATGAAGTTGAAGCTATTCCCAAATTCTTTATCCGGGCCAGCTTTTGCATGGTATACTAACTTGCCACCAGAATCAATAACTGATTGGTTTCAGATGGAAGAGGCATTCCATGCACAATTCTTCAATGCTGAGCCTGAAGTCTCTATGGCAGACTTAACAAGGCTGAAGCAGAAACCAGATGAGAAAGTAGCAGATTTCATATCTAGGTTCAAAAGAGCAAAGACCAAATGCAAACTTCGACTGCCAGAGGCAGAATTCGTAAGATTAGCGCAAGATGGTTTAGAAAGAGAGCTTCGAAAGAGGTTTGATTCTACAGAGTTTAGAGACTTTGCAGATCTAACCTATAAAGTGGCTAGATATGAATCACTGCTAGAAGAGGATATGGACAGACATAATTCCTCTTACCCTACGTATTATAGGGATCCCAATTATGAGATCGATGCTGCGGAAATTATAGAGCATGATCCTTGTGTTTGTGAGCCTTTGATTCAAAAGAATGTATCTCTAGGACAGAAGTTCAAACAAAAGGAGATTACTAAAGTATATTCTTTTGATATATCAAAAGCAGATGAGATTTTTGATTTCTTGTTAAGAAAGAAAATTATCAAGCTGCCTTCGAATGTGAAACTTCCCACAGCAGAAGAAAAGAATGGGAAGACTTACTGCAAATGGCATGACTCTTGGTCCCATTCAACTAAGTCTTGTAATGTCTTTCGTGACAGGATTCAAGAACAAATCAAGAAGGGAAGGATCAAATTTCCAGAAAAGACTATGGGAATTGATACAACGCCTTTTCCAAAGGTAGAAGAAGTCAACACCAATGTGCCCTCCTCACTGGCTCGAACTGTCAAGAAGTATTGGCAGGATAAGGAGGCATCAGTGAACATGAATGCTGTTCAATATGGAAGAGGCAGGCCACATGCTTGCTATCCTCGAGGCATGGGAATGAGGCCAACTCCCTATAAACGAGCAATTGATGGGTTGGCTTCACAGAGATTCTCAGGTATTAATCATCTGCCCATGTTGGAAGCCTCATTTTTGGAGTGCCTGTGTGTAGGTTGCAGGGCCAACTATCTGGTTTTTAAGGACTTGGATAGGAAGGGCGTGAGCTTTTTCCCTAAGGAGATGGGAATGAAGAGATTGGCTCCAGTGCAAGCAAGGCCAAGTGACAGTAAGCCTTGGTTGGCACCTAAGAGAGATGTGCCCACTAGCCCTGTCCCAGCCATCCATAGAAGAGAGCTGCCACCTTCGAAGAAGGCCAACATTGGTCAGACAGCTGAGGAGCTAAGAGAGGCCAAGCAAGAAGATTTCACTCTGGTGAAAGGGGTTCCTGATTGGTTTCTCAAGCAAGTCAAGCCTGATTTGTTCCAAGGGTACAAAGGCTCCAACAGGAATGAGAATAGAACTTTCAAGCCACCAGTTTCGAACTCTGGAAACTGGGTCAAAATGCCATTTGGACTGAAAAATGCTGGAGCCACGTACCAGAGGGCTATGAATGCCATTTTTCATAATTTGGTTGGAGGTTTTCTTGAATGTTACATAGATGATATCATTGTGAAGTCAAGTTCTAATGAGGATCATTTGAAACATTTGGAGAAGGCATTTCAACAAATGAAGCATTATCAGTTGAAATTAAATCCAGAAAAGTGTTCTTTTGGAGTGTCAGTTGGAAAATTTCTAGGGTATTTAGTCCACAACAGAGGAATACAAGTTGACAAGAATAAAGCAAAGGCTATTATTGAAGCCAAACCACCTTCTACAAAGAAGGAGTTGCAAAGGTTTCTTGGTCAATTAAATTTCCTTCGAAGGTTTATATCTAACACTGCAGGGAAAACTAAAATCTTCTCGTCTTTGTTGAAATTGAAGGAAGGGGAAGAATTCAAGTGGTCCAGAGAGCATGATGAGGCCTTCGAAGCCATCAAGGGCTATCTAGCCAGTCCTCCTGTTTTGGCACCTCCCATCAAAGGAAAGCCAGTGAAGTTGTATTTAGCTGCAACACATGACTCAATAGGAGTACTGTTGGCTCAAGACAATGAGGATGGCAAGGAAAGAGCAGTTTATTATCTTAGTAGGTTCCTAAACTCCTGCGAATGCAAGTATGCTGCAGTAGAGAAATTGTGTTTAGCTTTGTTTTATGCTTCCAAGAAACTCAGGCATTATATGTTGCCTAGAGTAACTTATGTTATTTCTCAAACTGATGTAATTAAGCACATGCTTTCGAAGCCAGTGCTTAGTGGGAAAATTGGGAAATGGATAGTGTCTTTGATTGAGTTTTGTCTTGAATATGTACCACAAAAGTCAGTAAAAGGCCAGGCATTGGCCAACTTTCTAGCTGATCACCCAAATGAGCTTGAGACACCAAAAGCGTTGGAAGCTACTGTGGTTGAGATCAAGCCATGGAAATTATGGTTCGATGGATCAAGAACAGCTCAAATGGCTGGAGTAGGCATAGTTATTGAATCTCCCCAAAGGTTGAAAACCAAATATGGTTTTCGACTGAATGAGGGACAATGTTCCAATAATCAGGCAGAGTATGAAGCGTTGATCATAGGATTAGAAATTTTGCTTAATCTGAAAGTGAGTGTTGCTGAAGTTTTTGGGGATTCTCAGTTAGTGATAAATCAGCTAAATGGACAGTTTAAATGCACTAGTCCAGCGTTGATAATTTATTATCAACAGGCCAAGAGGTTGATAGATCAGTTCTATATGCTCACTTTAACTTATGTTCCTAGATTCTTTAATGAAGAAGCTGATGAAATAGCTCAAAGGGCATCTGGTTTCAGAGTTATATCAGAGAATGAAAAGGAGTTTTGTCAATTAACTTTGAGAAAATCTTTGCCCATGCTGCAAAACAGAATAACTGGTTTCGAAGTTTTGGAAATTAATGTCCCTACTAGTCAAAGTGTTGATTGGAGGCAAGCATTGATTGAATATTTGACCAAACCAGATAGTGTTGCAGACAAGGCAACCAGATTGAAAGCAATAAACTACATAATGTACAACAATGAGCTATTCAAGAGAGGGATGGATGGCCTTCTGTTGAAATGCTTAAACAAGGTAAGTGCCTTTACGGTAATGGCTGAAGTGCATGAAGGAATTTGTGGAGCACATCAAGCTGGCATAAAAATGAGATGGTTGATAAGGAGGTATGGTTATTATTGGCCTACCATCCTCAAAGACTGTATAGATTATGCAAAAGGGTGTCAAGCCTGTCAAAAAACAGGTCCACTCAAGCGTTTGCCAGTCACAGATTTACAATATATGATAAAACCATGGCCTTTCAGGGGTTGGGCCATGGACATGATTGGGATGATTTATCCTCCTTCATTGGAAAAGCATAAGTTCATCTTAGTGGCTACTGATTATTTCACCAAATGGGTGGAAGCACAAGTTTATCAGGAGGTAAAACAAACCCATGTTATTGATTTCATAAAGGGAATCATATACAGGTTTGGAAGCCCTCAAACTATAACAGTAGATAATGGTTCCATATTCGAAGGGAAACTGGTAAAGAATTTTGCTAGTAACCATGGAATTTCATTAATATATACCAGCACATATTATGCTCAGTCAAATGGTCAACCAGAATCAACCAACAAAATTATTAAGAGGGGGATTCAAAGAATGGTGGATCAGAACCCAGAGGTTTGGCATGAGTTGTTACTTGACACTTTGTGGGCATATAGAAATACAAAGAGGACTAGCACGGGTACTACTCCATTTGCCCTAACTTATGGACATGATGCTGTGTTGCCTATGGAGATTACTGTAAGATCTCAAAGAGTAGCATGTCAAAATAATTTGGATACAGGGTCTTATCATCAAGCCATGCACATGGAGTTAGAAGACATTGATGAAGCCAGAATAAAGGCTTTGAATCAAATCATGTTGCAAAAGGCCAGAGTAGCAAGGAGTTATAATAAGAAAGTCGCCCTTCGAAGCTTTGATGAAGGAGACCTTGTTTGGAAGGTTATCCTTCCTATCAGGGATAGGAGGGTAAAAAGGGATGGATTAGGAAAATGGGCGCCAACATGGGAAGGGCCTTTGCAAATCCATAGAGTGTTGAGAGGAGGAGCTTATCATTTGAGAAATCTTGATGGTTATGTTCATCGAAGAAAAATCAATGGAAGACATCTCAAAGCTTATATTCCATCAATATGGGAATCCTTTCATAGAAGATAGCTTTCGAAGAAAGGTTTCTGAGGTTTTCCATGGAATTGGGTTATTTTTTAATTCCGAATTCGGAGCATTGGTTGTTTAGCGGTATGATGTCAATTGGTTTTGACACTTAGGAGTTCTTTTCTTTGAAGTTCTTATATGATTACATTTCAGCCAATGTGTCATATTCGAAGCTATGAAAGAGTCAAGCATTGCCAACCAAATTTTCATTATATATATGGAGCAACTAAACAAAAGAAAACCCAAATGGGTTGAAACAGACCCAAGTGGGTCTGAGTAAAATAAACGCAAACAGATCCAAGTGGATCTGAACAAAAAAACCCCCTCCGGCCCTAAAAAAGCAAAAATGAAGATCACAGTTGATCCTCACAGTCCCAAAGGAGAATCTTTAAGAAGATTTTCCCTCCGGGGGATTTTTTGCTTCGTGAGCCGAAAGGACGAATGAGAGATCGTCCCAGGTCCTAGCCAAGCAGAGACGTGAAGCTGTCTCCACGCACACCAGCTGGCTTCGAAGCTGTTCGACCTCGCTTCGAAGGGCCTGGAGCTCTGTTTGGATCTCTTTCTTGAGCTCCGTAAGCATGTTGGCTAGCCTAGCAATCTCAGCTGCAAGGTTGACAGAAAGAGTGGGCTGACCAGCATCCATGGTTGGATATGTGGAGTGGGAGAGAATGAAAGAGAGAATGCACCGTCCTGTTAACACATTGGTGTATTTATAATCAAACGAGTACAAAGAATCTGCTTCAGTGATTATGGGCATTGATGAGTGGAAATACGTAAGGCTCAGAAGACGAAGGGTCTGAAAACGTTTTGGACGGCATGCCTCTTGATAATTAATGGGTTGCAACTCACAAGGAGACGGCTGGAAAGCCTCGGGAAATAAATGAGTTGCATAAATTAATTTAGACCGCGTGTGGTTGGTTTTCAAAGAGCTAGCGTGTTGCAGCGTTGTCAACATTTGTTTATTCGAGGGCTGCGAAGCAGAAGCCCAGTCAGGATAAAATAATACAAATTGTTTGTGAGGAAAATTTTTGTTTCTGTGATTTTTTTTATGCTTGTTACGTCCACGTTAGTATTTAGGATCAAAAGTAGAATGAAAACAGTAGCGAAAGGCTAAACTACCAGTTCATTGGTCAAAGCCAATATTGAAAGTGTAAACAAGAATAAGCAGTTTTTCATTTTATCAACTCGAAAGGTTACGAGTGGATTACATTGAGAAACCTATCTAAGGATTCATTACATTTGAATAAAGGATTACATTGAGAAACCTATCTAGGGTCTATTAGTATCTCGGAGCTGGGTCCCTAGGGATCAAAGCTGAGTCTCTAGGGATAATCCAACTGAGATACAAAGACTAGGACCAAGCTTCACTGAGACTTGATCCAAGTTCCCTACCAGTTATTGGTAGGGATATAGAGCTCCTAGAATCACAGTTGGAAGCTCATAGCTCCATAGGTAGGTAGGTGGGCTTCGAAGACCATTATTGGTTAGATTCTTTGGTCTTCGAAGCGACCGCTGGATACAGCCACGTCGTAAGAAATGATGTGGCTATACCCAGAAGCCTTAGGGTGTAAGGGAAATCTCGTAAGAAATGATGTGGCTATGTTTGGAGGCTTTTTTCTTCAGAAACAGGGGAGGAGGCTTCATGGTGGGTTTCTTAGAAGCCCTAACTGAGAAGCGTGGTTTTGAAATTGCTGAAAGGAGAGAAGGCGGAGGAAGAAGATGCTTGGTAAGTTTTCTTTTTCCCAAGACCCTTCATTTATACTAGTGAGCTTGGGAATATTCATTTATGGCATTTAAAGATACGGTAGGTGAACCGTTGGCACAGTAGTTTTTCTGAGTAATGGAAGCTGGAAAGCAGGATTTGAGTTAATTGTGGATGTACTTGCCCAAAAGAATCGAATATTCAATGAAAGAATAAAGTACACACTGCGTAAAGTTACAGAAAAGGACTAGTTACATTACAAATGGTAGTTAGTAGTCCTCGAAGGGAACTAAAGTTAGCATCCAAAAGGGACGTGTGAGCTGCTCTTCTCCTCTGTTCTTCTCGAAGGGAAGGAATAAGTCGTGGGAGCATCGACTCATCCCTTAGTGCTTCACCCTCAAGCTCTGAGAAGCCCCTTGAAACTTCAGCTCTCTCTTCCCTAACTTTCTCCATCTCTTCTTGTAACCATTGCATTTTCTTATCAAGCTCTGAAAGCTTATCTCTTCGAGCCTGATATAAAGATAGGCGAGAGGCGGTCTCGAGGGCTTTGGCTTCTAACTTGTTGGCCTTTTCGAAGGTCAATCCAATGCTCTCGGACAAGAAACGATTATGAGCAATCAATTCACTGAGCTGCTTGAGTTGCTCTTGGAGAGTGGAATTGATTGACATGGGAAGGTCTTGAGAGAGAAGTAAAGCTTGTTGGCACACCTCGAAGTGATAAGTTAAACTATGTTCAATCAAAGCGGGAAGTCCTAACTGATTTAGAGTCCTCAGAAGACTCTTTAATGTCAAGACTTCTTCCTTCGAAAGAACATGTTTAAGACTAAAAGAGGGCAAGAGAAGAGGTGTGGATGGGCTCAAGAGTTGCTGAAGGCTTTCCAAAGGGTTAGAAGAGATAAGAGGAGTGGGAGTAGCTATTTTATTACAAAATTCTTCCAATTGACTTTTAAAGAAGGATATGTCAAAAACCACTAAGGGCAAGTCAATTGGAGAAGAGGAAGATGTGGGATGGTCTTCAGGAGGAAGAGCCATGCCTGTTGCCTGCATAAGGTTTATAAGTTAAAGATAAGTTGAATGAAAAACAGGAAATGAAAGGTACAACTGATTGTCAAGGGTACCCGATCAGAGGAAGAGGCTGAACTGGAGCCTGGATCCTCAGCACTTCTAAGAGTATGGCTCTTCGAAGCCAAAGTAGGGTCCATCCTTAGAGGTCCCTCCCCTGAAACCGATAAGGGAGTGAGGGGGAAGTCTCTTTGAAGGATAGGAAAGGGCCCCAAGGTCCTCGAAGGGGCCAAGCTGGTCAATACTTGTGCAAAGGTTGGCTCAGTAAGGAGTGACAGCAAAGTGTGCATGTCAATATCCTTTGCAGCAGAGTCTTTCTGCACAGAAAGAGCTTGAACAGGAGTTGCCTGCAAAGGACAAGGAAAAGTTAGAGTGAATCCTTTCACAAGTTCAAAAGACGAATATTCAGAGGATACCTTGTGGGGGACATCTTCTGACGTTTGGCTTAAGGGCTCTATCACTTCTTGTGGAAGGTAGGGAGCAGGAGTTAGCTCCAATGCCTCAACAGGAGGTGCAGCTTGAGCCTACAAAGAAGTTAACAGTGAATCACGAGCACAAGAGACACATGAGAATGTGTGTAGTGTAAATTGACTTACCTCTTCTGGGGAGGAAGGTCTTTTTGGAGAAACAGGCCTCTTGGGAGGAGTTGTTTTCCTCACATAAAGGAGGGTCTCCTTCACTTGCTTTGTTTCACCTGGTTCGAACTCAAAGATTAGAATAGAGTTCTCTTACTCCTAAGGGAGTACTAAACCATAAATGAGAAAGGATTGTACTCTTGGAGGCCAGTATCTCTGTATCACTCTCTGTTTCTTCATCACTGGAAGAAACCTGAGGGCCACGCTTCCTGGTGGTCCTTGTCCTCTTCGAAGCTGATAGGAAGGGGATAAGAAGGTGACTCAGATAAATATTATGACAATTTAAAGAGTAATTGGAAGGAAGGAAACCAACCTGGAGGTGCAGCTGAGGGCTCAAGATAGTGCTTGGTGGGAATTACTTCTTTGGGTGGAGAAGTAATTTTTCTTCTCTTCGAAGCACTTTCTGAAGAAGAGGGGGCTCCTGCAGTATTGAGTGTAATTAGGTTTGGTTTCTGCAGAAAAGAAGATGTGTTCAGGGACACTTACCTCTTTTTTGTGTTACCCTCGTAGATTGCCTTCTTGGTGGAGAGGGAGGAACGACCATTGCGATCGGAGAGGCTCCAACTGGAGTCAATTGCTGTTCAACTTCGCCTCCAGCAATGTCTTCGATCCCTCCAGCCAGGCCAAATGCGTTGTCAGAGGAAAAGGAGGACGAGTCATTTTTTCCTCCATGACCAAACTCAGACTTTTCAAACCCAATGTGGGCTAGGAACTGTTTGTAGGGTTTAACCCCTGAGAGGAAAGAGCAGTTGGAGTGCCACCAGCTATCAAATGCAGGGGTGGTGCGCACTTCGGGTTCCCTGAACTCCTGGGTAATTGTTCTCCTTAATGCATTCCTAGCTTGGGCAAACCCTGTCAAGAAATGCTCGATCGAGATGGGTGATCGTTCAGACATACAAATGTTGGCAGAGCCACAATAAGGGGAAGGTATGCCCTGAACAAAGTCCAGCTGTCTAGCAAATTGTGCAGGGCAGTATACCTCTGCATGTGCTATGGACTTGAGGGTGTTCGACGAGGAGATGAAGATCTCTCTGCTCGTCAGAATGTTGCTCCATGCTTGGAGAGCTCGAGAAGACTTTCCTTGTCTATCCGTCAGAATGTCGAATAACCATGCTGGCCCAACAAGAGTAGGGAATGGATTGGGCCACTCCCTATCTGAGGCAAGACCAGCAAAGAAGCAGAGGTAGTACACCAAAGTCTGTGTTGTGCTATCCTCTGGGTGAACGTAGTTGTCACCATGAACATTGGGCGCTTCGACAGGGCCAGTAAGGGATTTGGGTGCTTTGAAAGGACCCAACTCAGGAAAGTAGGCATGAAGCCATAGTTGAATAAACCATTGGGGTCCTCCCTGTGAGTGGTTCAAACCCTTCTGATAGAAGTCGAACCCAGCTTTGTAGACGTGACCAAGGAAGAAGGAGGCGAAGTCGAACTCTTCACCTCTAGCAAGTGCCAGTGCCACCGGAACAAATTCATTCATCACTCTTTTTCCAGAGTGACAAAGGATGTGCTTGCAGAGGGTGTAGAGGATGTAAGCAAAAAACTCTGTCTCGGTTACTTCCCCTACTAGTTTCTTTTCCCTGATACAGAAATGGGAAAAAGCCCCGTTGGTGGCGGTCAGACGAGTAAAGTCCTCGGGAGAATGATACTCCTGAGTAGGGTCAAATTGAGGGCCATACGGAATAAGCCCTAGCATTTGGGTAACATCCAGAACTGTGGGTGCCATCATGCCACAGTTAAAGCGAAAGAAGTTGAAGGATGGGTCCCAATAGGCCAAAGCGGCCTGAATCAGAGAAGGATTTTGTGGGACCCCCTTCGAAGGAGGGTGATAATTCTTTTTAAACCCACCTTCTCTAGATCGTCCGACTTCGCGGCCAACATGCGGGTGGTCCATATCTTCCAGTCCTTGTCCAATGTGGGCCAACAGGGGAAGGATTTCTTTGGAAAGTTTTGCCAATCGAGGCTCGAACAAGCCCGGATTTCGGCATCCCCCAATCGAGGATAGTAGAGAGAAAGGTTAGCAGGGATTTCCCCTATGAGTTGAGGACCCAAAATGTAAGTACCTTCCTCGTTAGGGTTTGGAATGAAGACCCTGGCGTCAAGGTAGGGCTCTCCGGTCGGTCCTGGTGTTTGTCCTGACACGAACCGCCTTAATGCCAGAGAGGGAGTAGGATACTCTCGGACTACTGGATTGCTGGAAGATGCCATCGATTCAGTTTGGTTTTGGCGTTGTTGGGGAGGAAATGAAGAGAGGAAATGGAGAGAGGGTTTTGTTCTTGGGAGATTTCGAGTTTGAAAAGTTTGAATGCGTAGAATGCAAGGGGTGGTTTTGAATTAATTCCGCTTTTATACTCCTGCAGGTGGGCCAGGCCTATAGTGGGCCCATACCCTGGGGTCCGCTGGGTTTGGTTTTTTCTCTTTTAATAGAGTTGTTATTGTTAGAATTTCTATTTTAACAATAAGTCCAAATCCAACGTGTTAGTAAAGAAGGGAAATTTCATTAAACAAAAGAACTGCTACTGAATTACAAAATTAAAATTTGCATATTTACACAAAAAAAAAAGCAAAACAAGGGAAACCCTAGTTCCTATGAAAAGAAATATAAATTAGGCCTTCGAAGGGCCTGGGTGCTGAGAAGTTGCCTTTTTGTTCTCGAAGTAATGAGGAAAGGACCAAGTAACAAGGCTGTGGAACTTGTTCCATGCAAATTGGAGGAATTTCAACTCCATTTTCCTCATTTCTTCTTTGGAGTCTGACTCCAATTTCTTCTCCAGCAGAGGCCTAAAGCGGAGCACCAATGCTTTGGCCTTCCTTCGAAGCTGAGCCTCTTTTGTGGGACGCTTCACTTGTCGTCTTTTGAAGCGCCTTCGAAGCTTTTTGTCTGCATGATCAGGCACCACCTTGAAGGACTCAGCGGTGAAGTTCTCAATCTGGTCATGCAGCTTCTCAATCCTTTCTTTGGCAATGGCATAATCTTGAAGGATTTGATCGAAGCAATACGCAGCAGTATTGGCTTCGAGCCATGACCTGATCACTGGTAAGAAATCCAGGAAACAGTGGATTTGATAAGAAACCGCGGAGGGAATGGAACATAGTACCAGTGTTTCACAAGCCCATTTGAAATTGGTGAGTGGGACTTGTTCTTCCAGGATGTGGATATCCAGGAATGAAAAAGCTGCAAGGAGCTGCAGAGCTTTGCTCTTGTCAATAGGATAAATGGAATAACCGTATTGCCATTGAAAATGAGGAGTGTTGACGGCAAGGTTATTCACCTCAGTGAACCAGTCGGGTTCTTCAGGAAGAGGAACCAACTTATTGGTCTCTTCGAAATCAGCTGGGAAGTGTGGGGTTTGCACCTCTGTGAGCCAAAGGGTTTTTTGGGCTTGGGCCATGCGTTTGAAGTCGCAATAGGGGGCAGGCCCAAGATAGTTTTCCTCTTGTTTGAGGAAAGGAGAAAATTTGAGGGACGAATAGATTGATTCGAGCATGCCCATATGAACGGTGTCATTACCGCTCAATGGCAGGAATTGGCTCGCAAAAAGGGTTCGAAAGTGATGGAATCTATTGGGTGTGGGGTCAGGTTGGTCAAACTTGACCAGTATGGTGCCAGTATTGATACTGGTGGAATCTTTTCCCCATGAGCCCCAGTTGGACCCATCACACGAATTCGAAGGGGTCGAAGAGGAATCCCAACCCGTGGGAGATGGGTTGGGGGTATGGAATGTTCGATCAGAGATGATTTTTCCTGCCAACATTCGAGGGGAATTTGGAGGAGACATTTGGGGAGAGTAAGATTGATGATCAAGGTTATCTAGAATGAGATTGATTTCTGGAAGAGAGTCCATAAACGTAAGACTTCTTATCAGAGAAGACTTAAATTCGAAGAGGTTTATGAGGGGTAATGTGATTCGTTAAACCCTATCATTAACTGCCATTTATAGGAGAATTATTGTAGCTATCTTTGGGAAGTTCAATGGACGTGCATGGGAATGAAATCCTGTCATGCTTCGTGCGTCCGAATTT
>BPLS01003115.1:0-12901 GCA_019656275.1 Rhododendron kiyosumense
CTCTCTCTCTCTCTCTCTCTCTCTCTCTCTCTCTCTCTCTCTCCTTAACCAAAATCCCAAATTCCAAAACGAACATGGTCTAAATGAGCCTTCAGAAAATCATTTGAGTGTCAAATAGAACTTTAACAAACACACGTAGGAGCCATTCTCCATAAATAATCCGAGACGTTCAAATCTGGAAAAAAAAATAGTTTAACTGAATATCGATGAGGGCTTCATTTAGTCATCTAATAATTTGTCCCTTAATTCGCAAGGACAAAAAAAATGAATAATTTGATTAAGCTGTTACCAATATTCAATTGAGCAGACTTTTTGAAGGGACCAGTAACAAATATTTAAAATAAATTTAATGGGTTGAATAATTTATGTGGAATCCTGAGGTGGGTCCCAAACAGTTCAATAACGAAGCTTGTGTTGGCTAAATAATCCAGGAGGATTATTTTTTTAGTCTTTATTAAAAAAAATCTCATTTATTTGTTTTGCGTTATTTTTTTGGAATATTGGTTTGTCTTGCCGAAAAGATCAAAAAAGAAAAAAATTATATTCATGACTAAATGTTTTTTGAATAAAGAAAAAATAATTTAAAAATCATTCTATTTTGAATTATTTGACTATACTTGAAAAAAAAATTTAATCTTGAACATAACTTTTGCCTTTTAGATTCATTTTGTCGAAACGAATTAATAATTCACAAAACATTAACTTGAAACTAACAAATGCAAAAAAAAAAAAATATACAAATAAATAAAGACAAAAAATAATTCTAGAAAATTATTTAGCCAAAATAGACCGTTATCTGGTATTTAATCAAATAATTAAAAAATAATTGAAAAAACAGAGCAAACCAAAGTTGCCGAAATTTGATGGGACGGTGAGTTTAGGAGTAAAAGAAAATTATTAACAAATGAAAATAAAAAACGACAAACAAGTACACATAAAAGAAGAGGGTAAATTTGACAAATACATGCAGCTCTTAAATAGAAGTATGGTCTGGTGCATCATTTCGAAAATGGCAGAAAAGAGCCACATTTTGTCTTTTGTGAATTGGTGGGAGTCATCGCGACCTTTAGATCTTTTTCATTGGTGATACTATATTTTTTTAGGAGAATGCGACCGTCCACCCATAAGATTGACAATAGTGTCATTCACGCGCTCATTAGTGAGAATTTGTCGTTCTGTTTTCTTGAATAAAGTGGGCCCCCAACCAGCTTTTTTTTTATATCTGTCAAACATCAAATGCAAGTCTGAGCTGACATAAAACATCCACTCAATAGGACAACCCTTTCTCCTTTTGTAATAACGAAACGAAACCAGGTGGCGTTCCAGTAAGGTTCCTTTTGTAAAAGTTCTTTTTCTTCAAATTTTAAACTTAAATATAATAAAAATGAAAAATATTTTTTTAATTTTTTTTGGACCGTATAAAAGATCTCAATGAAATCTATTAAACAAGATTCATATTGGTAAAAAAATTATTTGTATAAACACATAATTTTTGAGCTTAAAATTACATTCTTTTCTAAAAGTTCTTTTATCTAGAAACCGGAACACCTAATGATCCTATCTATGTGGGAAAAAATTTAAAAAAACCCCTGAACATTGAACCCAATGTCAAATAAGCACCTAAACTTAAATAAATTTCAATTGAACACCTAAACTTTCACTCCGTTATTCAATTTACCCCCTGCCATCTCAATCCGTGACTTTCCTAACGGTAACTGCTAAGCTGGACACTAACAGAAAGAACAAAATGTTAGAGGGAGAAATTGGAGGGAAACAACAGTGATTTGGCACCTTTTTAGGGCCCCGTTCGGCTAAATAAGTCTATTGGCTTATTTTTTGTCCTTATTCAATTTTTTTAGTATTTGTTTATTTTTTATCAATTTTTTGGGAATTATTGCATCATCATAACGAGAGAAATCTAAAAAGTAAAAAATTATGATTGAAATCTTTTTTTTATAATAAAAACGAAAAAATTGGCTTATTTTTGTCTTTATTCAAAAAATTATGTTTCGATCATAATTTGTTACTTTTTAGATTCCTCTAGTTATGACGATATAATAATTCCCAAAAAAAAAATGATGAAAAACTTGCTATGTTTGGATTTGTGTTTGAATTTTTTTTTGAAAAATAGTAGGGGTAATAAGTGGAGCAAAAATGCTAAGGACACATACATTTGTACACATATCTTGCACATACACTTTAATGAGGTCCACCTCGGATCCCACAAATATGATCCGAACCGCTCATTATTTTTAAAATAATATTTTAAGAGTTTTTGTAAAAAATCAACTCGATAGGATATCAGTAAAGGCTTTTTCAGAAATCGCAGTGCGAATCAGACTGTTTCACCCTATGATTTCTGAAAAAGCCCTTACCGATATCTTATCGAGTTGATTTTTTACAGGAACTCTTAAAAAATTATTTTAAAAATAATGAGTGGTTCGGATCATATTGATGAGACCCGAGATGGGCCCCATAAAAGTGTATATGCAAGATATGTGTAAAAGTGTATGTGCAAGTAGCATGACTGAATTGTAAAGAGAACAATAAAAAACACAAAAAAAAGAATTGAATAAAGACAAAAAATAAGTCAGTAGACTTATGGGACCTTAAAAAGGTGCCAGATCATTGTTGTTTTTTTCCAATTTTTCCCTCTAACGTTTTGTTTTGTCTGTTAGTGTCCAGCTTAGTAGTTGCCATTACGAAAGTCACGGATTGTGACGGAAGGGGGTAAATTGAATAATGGAGTGAAAGTTCAGGTGTTCAATTGAAATTTATTTAAGTTCATGTGCCTTTTTGACATTGAGTTCAAAGTTTAGGGGTTTTTTTGAATTTTTCACATCCATGTGCGGATCAAAAAAATAAAAAAGTAAAAAACCTATCCAAGTCTTTGGCTTTGTTCGGTTCCCATTTATTTTTAGTTTTAGTTTTGGAAACCAATCATTAGAGCATCCGCAATGTAATAATAAAAAATGAATAATCAAAACTTGCCACGTCAGCTTTTGATTATTCATTTAGAGGGTTGCTAAAGTTAGCAATGTGAAATCTCACATTGTTCATTTTGTACCCATAATCAAAATCAATGGATCCACTGCCAACTCTTCCTTCCCTCCAAACTTTTACCCTTCATTTCAACCCAAAAAAAATATCCCTCCAATTATTTTCCGTCCCCGCCAATTCTTTCATGCCTACTGTCATTCTCGCCAATTTATTCTTCTTTCTTCATTCAATGGAAAATCACCATTCTCAATCATCTCAAATTATGGAATCAGAATAATATCAAAAAAAAAAAAATTATGGAATCAGAATCACAATTGTGATAATAATTTGAATAGTTTTTTTTTTGAAAAAAAAGAGTTTAGTGAAAAATATTAGTTTTTTCAAAAAGAAAACAATTTTTTTTTGTGTGTAAAAATGGTTTTTGAAAACAGTTTTTTTTTATAAAAAAAATAACAGTTTTTCAAAATAACAGTTTTTTAAAACTATTTTTTTTAAAAATTTCTCAAAAAAATAGTTTTTAAAAGTTATTTTTTGAAAACATTGTTGAGAGAGAATGTTTTGTATAATGATGGGTGTATTTGATTGAGAAAATGTGGAGATCATTAGATTTGATTATTGGCAAAAAGTTGTTAGTTTTGATTATTGAAAGGCCAAAATTTGATGAGTTGCTAAGAGATTACTAAGTTTGATTATTACAATGTAAGCACTTTTTTGAGTAAATATTGTTAACTTTAGCAACTTTTTAGTTTTGATTATTACATTGCGGATGCTCTTATCCTACTACTTTCCCCAATCATTACCCTATTTCTTCAATTATTACTTTCTCATCTCTCTCTATCTCTCTCCAATCATTACCCCTATTTTCAATCATTACTCTATTTCTCTCTCCACCCACTACCAAAACTAAACTAAACTAAACTCTCAACCAAACACTACCAAAGTCTTTTTTTTTCTTTTTTCCCTTTCTTTGAACGAACAGGTCTGGCTCGTTTACACCTCGTAACTCTCAGGCTTTAAATCCCATGTACGGTACACTTGTTAGCATTTTTTATAATGGTAGTGATATTGTCAAAACTGTTTATGTTAGTGTCAAAACTACTGTGCATAAAAGTCTTGTACACTGCACATGATATATACTTTTTGTGCACTAAAATTTTGACACTAACAAAAACAGTTTTGAAATTACTATTTCCCTTTTTTAATAGTACACTTGTTAATGTTTTTAAAAATAGCTACTTGGGTGAGTTCTCCTAATGTTTAAAAAAATTAGTTGATTTGTCCTTATTTAAATTTTCTTTGCATTTGTTAGTTTTATGCCTAACTTTTGTGGATTATTGATTTGTCTCGACGAGAGAAATCAGAAGAGTAAAACAAAATTATTTCTGCTTAAAAATGATTATTTTCTAAAATATTTGGATAAAAGTAAAAAAAATTATTTCTTCGATTCTTCTCATCTAGATGGATCAATAATTCACAAAAATTTAGCTCAAAACTAACAAATACGAATCAAAATACTTGGATAAAAGTAAAATCTTTTTACTTTTCTGATTCCTCTCGTCGAGACGAATCAATATTCTACAAAAAATTTTGCCCAAAACCAATAAATGCTAAAAATTCAAATAAAAACAAAATTGAGCGTAGAATTGATCAAGCGCTTAACGATGTCTATCTAAACTGATTTTTTACAAGTTTTCTTATAAAAAATATTTTAAACAAAATTGAGTAACTCCGATTATTTATACGAAACTCCAAAATAATTTTGACACAATAATTTGTATATTTGGTATGAGCACTGTTATGTGTAAATATGCAATTTATATATTATGTAGCTATGAATTTTGTGGGGTTCATCTCGGATCCCAAAAAAAATTTCTCATAAAAGAATTTCTCTTAGCGTCAACCCACTGAATTTTGAATAGAAGGACCCATAAAAAAACAAAAATGTAGCCGTGAACATGCAACTTGCAAAAGCAAAAAATAGAGGTGATTCAGGTGAACAACTAAGAAGGTTAATACAGGGTACAGTGGGATGGCTATTTTGGTCATTTATGCCTTGTTCTTTTTGTTTTCTGAAAAGAATTTTTTTAAAAATTCATAGATTCCTCCTATTTCTACCATTTATCTCCCTATTTCTCTCCATCTATTATCTCTACTATTTTTTAAAAAACTTCTTAAAACACAAACTAAACAAAGTATTAATTTCTTCAGCTTTTACCCTGACACTGCCCAAAGTACTGTCCATTTGCCATGGAATTCACGAAAATAGTTGCCTCATGGGCGGACTATAGAAGGATCCTTTTTTTAATCGGGTCCATTGGTGAAGGAATCGCTTCAGAACAAGACATCGCTTCAGGGTTCACTCACCCATCGCACGTCCTCGTCCAGTTCGACGAGCACTCCAACGACTCGTTTAACCCAACAACGACGCCAGCTCCTTCAAATTTCTACTGCTGCTGCTGGGTATTAATTGCTTACTTCTTGCTTTTTGTTTTGCTTTTGGTGGTGATAAAAAGGGTTTGTTGTTTTAGGGGTTTCATTGTGAGGGTTTTGTTTCTTCCGGAGTAACATGAATACTCAGTTCCTGATTGACTGACTGTTTTTTGTTGAAGTTTTCTTCTCCGGACTTTGATTTGTGGTACCTTTGGTTGAAGATCTTAATGCTGAAACTTCAAGCCTTTCCAATTTTGAGATTTTGGGTTTTCAGCAGGCTTTCAAATTTGGTTCAACGAAATGGTGATTTTTTTGGGTTGATTGAGCTTCTGTTAGGCCTAAACCAAACCGAGCCTTAAGTCCCAATCACTTGGGGTCGGCTACATGAATCTTTTTTCTCCATTGAGCTTTGTCCAGAGCCATTTGTGCACACAAACCTACTCTACTCATATCGTTGCGTACCACAGAATCTAAAGTCAATTTAGGTCTATCCCTCCCGGTAGCATTGCTACCCAAAACTATCTTCTCTGCTCTCTTAACTACTGCATTTTCTGGTCTACGGTAGACATACCCAAACCATCTTAACCTATTTTCCCTCAACTTCTCTTCTATTGGTGCTACACCTACCATCTCCCGAATCGTTTCATTTCTAATCCTGTCTCTTCTAGTCTTACCACACATCCACCTCAACATTCTCATTTCTGCTACACTCATCTTGGTCACCTGTTATTTTTTAATAGACCAACATTCTGTCCCGTACAGCATCGCTGGTCTGATGGCAGTTCCATAAAAATTTTCCTTCAATTTTATGGGTACCCTCTTATCACACAGTACACCAGTAGTGCTCCTCTACTTGAGCCACCCCACTTGAATCCTATGAGTCACACCATCGGCAATCTCTCCATCCCTACTAATGATTGATCCTAAGTATTTAAAATAAGTACTCTTAGGTATCTCCTGGTCTTGGATCATCACTCTTTCTTCGTGCGCACTGCTGGTACCACTAAACTTGCACACCATATACTCAGTTTTACTCCTATTTATTCGGAAACCCTTTGACTCTAATTCTTCCCTCCAAATTTCTAGTTTCGTATTAACACCTCTAGCGGATTCACCTACGAGGATAATGTCATCTGCAAATATCATACACCATGGGATATCCTCTTGGAATTGTCTAGTCAATTCATCCATAACTAAGGCAAAAAGGTACGGGCTCAAGGCTGACTCTTGGTGTAATCCTACAGTGATTGGGAATTCACTCGTTTCCCCTACTAGTAATCGAATGGTAGTGACGGCACCTTCATACATGTCTCTTATCACCTCGATATACCCTTTGGTCATTCCTTTTCTCTTCAGAACCCACCATATGATGTCTCTAGGCACCCTATCATAATCCTTTTCTAAGTCTATGAAAACCATATGGAGATCCTTCTTCTTTGCTCTATGTTTTTCTACCATTCTCCTTAATAAGTAGATAGCTTCCATGGTTGATCTACCAAGCATGAACCCAAATTGTTTCTCTGACATCGTAGTCACCACCTTCAAGCGATGCTCAATAATTTTTTCCCACAACTTCATCGTATGACTCATCAATTTAATACCTCTATAGTTGTTGCAGCTTTGGATATCTTCTTTATTCTTATAGATAGGTACTAGAGTGCTCCTTCTCCATTCGTCGGGCATCTTCCTCGTCATAATAATCTTGTTAAACAATTTCGTCAACCAAGTCACCCCCAAGTCACCTAGACTTTTTCACACTTCAATAGGGATACCATCTGGTCCTAAGGTCTTACCCGGTCTCATCATTTTCAAAACTTTGACTACTTCGAACTTTTGTATTCTCTGATAAAATTCATATTCTATTTTCTCGCCAGGTTCATACTCTTCCTCCCCCCAAAGCCTTTTTCATGTTTCTCATTTAACAATTTCTCGAAATACGACTTCCATCTATCTCTGATCGCCTCATCTTTTACCAACACCACCGAATCAATATCTTTTATATACTTAATTTGAGAAACGTCTTTAGCTCTCCTTTCTTGCAACTTGGCAAGTTTATAAATAATTTTTTCTCCGTCTTTACTATCAAGTCTAACGTAGAAATTCTCATAGGCTTCCAACTTAGCATTCCTAACAGCTTTCTTAGCTTCCTTGCTAGCTTGCTTATAACCCTGAAAATTTTCCTCAATCCGGTCCTTTTGCCACTTTTTAAAGCACTCATTCTTGGCTTTTACCTTGGTTTGAAACGCGTCATTCCACCACCATGTCTCCTTAGAAATTGGACTTTTTCCCTTCGACTCTCCGAGAACTTCTCTCGATATTCTTCTAATACCGTCAGTTATGGTATTCCACATATTGTCACTTTCTCCCACTGAACTTCTTGAAATCAATGGAAGGGATGACGGAATGGAGCTGATTCATGGAGGTTTTAAATCGATGAGATGAGAACTAGACTAGCAAGGGATGTTTTTTTGATAACTGGATCTCCGGGCCAGTTTGTGCTTATCTCAACTAATTGCAGAGTTCTGAAGTTAATGACCAGGTAAACCCTACCATGACCCAAGCTAGACTAGCAAGGGATGCGCCGCCGCTATACTGGCACCAAGTTCACGCCGAGGTATCTAGACTTGTGTTCCTTGCTTACTTCCAAAAAATTGTGTTTAGGGTATTTCAGTATTTTAGTTCTTGATTTGTAATTGACTCATGATTTGAATTTCAAAATTAGGGTTTTGAGACTTTGTTTCTGAGGCTTTTTGGGCTTTTTTGTTTGTTTTTGGTTCTGAGTATTTTATTTGGTAGCAAATTGTGTTCCTAATGCAGGGTTATAGACTTTCTTTGTGCGGATATTTTGGTTTAATTGATTATGTTTCTTCACAAAATCAAACAGAGTATGAACTGTCTCTGTTTCTACTATTGTTCCTTGGTATTACGTGGGGGAAACATTGGAGAAGATGGTGAGTGTTGGTTCTTGTATATTTTTTTATGAAATCCACCAGCAACAAACCAATCAGCAAAGTAAGATAACTAAGAAGATCTTTGTTTAGTGCACACAGTTAAGATGTTGAAACACCCTATTAGACTATCATGATAACCTAAACTAGATAGCTAGAAAAGGGTTTGTTTCTTGACGAACATTGGATTTGATGTTGATTTTGTGACCTAACTCTATCTCTCTCACTCTCCACCACGGTATAAGATTTCTCTGTTATCTCTCAAAAACACCTTCCCCACCACCTTCCGCACCAGTTACCGCCACCACTCATTTGCCTCCAGGCCACTACCACTGTCCCACACCATTGGGGCCACCCACTGCCACCTCTGGGCTGCTTCTTTCGTGCTCCAAATCCTCTCATCTGTTTCTCTCTTCTGCTGTCTCATTCGTCTTCAGATCTGCGTCTCTCCTCACTCCTCTCCTTTGCTCATGACAGTTTATTGCCCGATCCACTAATCCCAGGGGTTTACGCTGGTGGACAGTGGCATAGCACTGATGCCACATTCTACATAGGCCGTAGCCACCGGTACACTGGGGAGGTATTATTTGGCCTCAACTAACTCTTACCTAATTCGTTTGTAATCTCAACCACTTGTGAAGCCCTTGTGCCCTCGTTGAGATGTGTGGTTTAATCATGCTAGTAAAGTGCAGTTTTGTAGAGTTTTTCCAAGATTGAAAATTTTCAAATAGTGTGCTGGTTTGGGCTAGGGGCACTTTGTTTATCCAACATTTGCATCTTATACTGGAAAATTTTTAAAAATGGAGAAAAATTTGGTTTTTACTGACTGAAGAAGATGAATGGCCTGTGGAAAATCCCTGAATTATCCTAGGAAACATCTCTAATTGGTTGCACTTTTCCTCGATTTGTCATTTCAGATTAGGAAGTATTCTCAGTGTTCCCTGCTAACTCTGATCGTAATTTGTTTGTGGTCTTCTCTGTATTGGTTTGATTTCTTTTTTGGTTATACTTACACAATCAATATCTTGACCCATATAATTGTGCCATAATATTAGGTGACTAGGTATGATTGAGTATTTGAGTTAATGAGCATGCTCATGTTCCATAGAGCTTGTTCTTGGTCTTGACAGATGAGATCTCCAGCCCTCTAGTCCGCTTGAGGTAGGAAGGCAGTTGGGCGCAGTATTAATACTGGAAATTATGAAAGGATTTGGAATTGATGGGTCAAAAGAAAAACGGATTCGGTGTTGGCCGATAATATCTCGAAGGAGTAACTTACATGAAGTTGTTTTTTGTTCATGGCATGAAACATGGTACCAAAGCTGTAGTTGCATTTCTCTATCTAGAATTTGTTTTTCTTTTCGAGTTTGATCTGATGCATAAG
This sequence comes from Rhododendron kiyosumense, assembly GCA_019656275.1. NCBI lineage: Eukaryota > Viridiplantae > Streptophyta > Magnoliopsida > Ericales > Ericaceae > Rhododendron > Rhododendron kiyosumense. The sequence goes on from BPLS01003115.1 coordinate 9,763, forward strand.
ATGCTGAATGGGATAACTTCCCATTAGATGGCACGTTGAATCATTTGCTAGAATCTTATTTGCAATATTTTTACAATATTAGAATAAATTGGACTACTGATGGAGTAGTATTGATATGGCTATGTCCAACCTTATCAAACCTAGTCTAGAACTAAAAATCCCCAGCCTACTCGAGGCCGTAGTGAAACAAATCATCGGGACCAAGCCAATTTTGAATTTCTACAACTCCTCTCCCTAATATAGATGGAGTTCAAGATGTGTTTGAGGGCGTTTGACATGATTTTTTGTATGTTTAATTGAATATATAACCTCAATGTGACAATTTGTCAGTTTGGATTGCATTTTGCTGCTGTGTCGTACGTAGAACTGACACTTCAAAAGGGCGCCGTGTCCACGTATTGGACACGGGGACATGCCCAAATACGTATTGGACACGCCACGTGGCATGTCCAATAATTTTTATTATTTTTTGATAGGGGATACATGGGGGACACGGCTGGGGTCAAAATGTAATATATATTTTTAATTTTGAGGGGTTAATATGAAATTATTCAAAAATATTTGAGTTAAACTATAATTATGCCTTTATTTGGACCATGGTAATCTATACATTCATATAGGACATGTCTTCAACAATAGACATGGAAGAAAAGAAAAAATATATGTATATATGTATTTATATATTTATTTATACACGTGGCGTGCCCCCCGCCGTGTCTGTATCCCCATTTTTTTAGAATTGCCATGTCCCGTGTCCGTGCTACATAGGCTGTGTCATTGTAAATGTTCCAGGTCAGACTTGCTCTCAGAATCTCAGCGGATCCAATACACCATTGAAACACAAACACAAGCTATTCCAGATGCTAGAACATATCTCTCGACATTGAAGGAGATTGTCAGGTACATGCATTATGTTCTCCCACCTATTTTATTTGGTTTCCCACCTGTCTCAATTTTGACTCTTGCTTTGATGTCTATTTCTTCGGTTCTTCTCCAACTTGACATCTGAGATACTTGTATGCACTGAAGCTGTGACCAAACATTCAGTTTTGGTGCTCAACATGATAAACATACAAAACCAGCTTTTGTCTAGATAAAGAATTCCTGAACTAAATTTGTGGTACCCAAAGTCTCTGCTACATACAGAATGTTACTGGCCTAGGGCGTGTCAATTTTCTGTTCTTTTCGTTCAAGCTGTTGACTCTTAGAAGGCAGAGTATTCCAATTGGGTCTTAGACATGGACATGACACCAGTATTCTGACAGTTCAATTTTTAAAAATTGGCGGACACGGCATTTTGGGGGATACATTTTAGAAAATAGAATAAAGATTACAAAAAAAAAGAAGATCTAATTGTGAATATGTAACACCATTTATACCTTAAATCATTCACAAAGAGTATTTCAACAAAAAAATCATTTCTTAGGTGTCTTTTAATCAATAAAACATCATTTGTCACACAGAGATAAGACTTCCCTTAGTTTTAATTAAAGTTAGAGTTTTCCCACGGTGTAACGAAAACGTTGAACAAAAATAGGACACTTCGGATTGAAGTGTTGGGCATGTATCCGGAGAGTGTCGGTGTTTGATAAGTTACGCGACCTTTGAAGAAGTGTCCATGCTACATAGTATAGGGGTATATTTGGATAACTGATAATCGCATGCCAAAGCCTTACCAAGCATAATACGCTGACACTTTTGGCTACTTTTATTGCAGGGAGATACCGTCAGTGCACTTGATCGTCGGTTGAACTTTCACCCCTAGATTGAACAGACAAATGGTGCACAGACAAATGTTGCCAAACAAGGAAGGAAGAGTATGGCTGAGGAGCATTTTTTATGCCAAAACAACATTGTTTCATCTCACGGCAGGAACTCCTGCATACCAGTTTCTCTGTAGAAAATTTCCCCTTTTCCCATGTATCCATGTGTTTTGAGCCGTCTGACCGTGTCTTAAAATTTCGGTGTTCTAAAAGTTGTCATGTGATCTAACGGTTAAAGATACATGAACAGAGGCATAGAGGATTTGTTTCTGAACTCCTGTGCTCCAGGCCTCCCAAGTCCTACATTTTCAAAATGCGTCTGGACATTTGCAAACACCTCGGTTGATAAAAATAACTAATGCGATACCCAAACACATGTTAAAACAGTATGTAGTAACATATTTGATCGATGCAATTGAACGAGTTGTCTGTGGTTTAGAACCACAGATAAATAGATGATGTAGTTCTAATATTGTGGTTTAAGTAACAAACTCATGCATAAATCTATTCCCATTCTTGAAAGTGGAATGGGCTGCTGGGCATTAGCAGCATATAAGTCGCAACAACAAAAAACATTCTTGAAAGAAATGGGCAATAGCAACATACAAGTCACAACAACAAAAAACATTCTTGAAAGTGGAATGGGCATTAGCAACATACAAGTTGCAACAACAGAAAATGAGTTCCCCTCTTGAGGTACCAAGACATATAAGGACATATAAGTTACCGGGACAAGTCCATCAACAACAAAAATGGAAAAGAAGATCCATTTGAACTCATCATCTCACAATTCTCCTCATGCACTCCCCTCTCGAGGTTCTACAAAATGAAATGTACAGCATGAGTCATAGAATTTGTGGTTAGTTGCATTCAAATAAATAAATAAAATGATATACATATATAGTCTGGATCCCACAAGGGATCTCGCAGGGAGCTACCGTGCGGGACTCTCCTTTCCCGATCAAATTGTGACGATCCGAGCTGCTCAAAGTGATCAGAACGTGATTTTAAGGAAAATTGCAAGAAATCAACAAAAAAAATAATCGGGAAGAGCTTAATCTGAATAGTTTTTTATTGAACGGTTCAGTAAAAAATTACTCGGATCAAGCCCTTCTCGATAATTTTTTTTGCTGATTACTCGCGAGTATCTTTAAAATCACGTTTTAATCACATTGAGCGGTTCGGATTATTGCAATTCGATCAGAAAAGAGGAGTCCCGCACGGTAAGACGGTAAGGGATCCCTTATGGGATCCGGATTGTATACATATATACAGTATGTGCATGTACATGTATATATATTCACCCTGAATGGAGATACCCTCCAGGTCTGGATAGACAAAATAGATGAAGAGATGTGCTGAGACTTTGGCAATTC